>MCJB01052852.1:285545-331016 GCA_002018475.1 Nicotiana obtusifolia | reverse complement strand
GGGGGGGGGGGGGCGCAAGAGGGTGCCTTCTAAGAGTTGAAACGTAGGCTTAGTTCTGCCCCGTTGTTGTAATTACCTTATTTTAGTAAGGTGTTTGAAATTGAGTGTGACGCCTGGGGGGGTGGGACTTGGTGGTGTTCTAATGCAAGATGGGAAGCCTATAGCCTATTTTAGTGAGAAGTTGAAGGGGGCTGCCTTGAATTACTCCACGTACAACAAAGAGTTGTATGCCCTCGTGAGAGCTTTAGCTTATTGGCAACATTACGTATGGCCTAAGGAATTCATAATTAGGAGTGATCATGAGTCACTCAAACATCTTAGAGGTCAAGAGAAACTAAATAAACGACATCCCAAGTGGGTAGAGCTCATTGAGAGTTTCCCTTGCGTGATTCATTACAAGAAGGAAAAGGAGAATGTAGTAGCTGACGCATTATCTAGGAAGTTTGATTTAGCTATCACTTCAGCATCTAGGTTGATGGGTTTTGAGAGTATTAAGTCTATGTATGAGCATGACCCTAAACTTAAGAGTGTGTGTGATGCCATAACTAGTGGGTAGTGGGTTGAGAAGTATCAGTGGCATAATGGGTACCTTTTTAAGAAGGGGAGAGTTTGCATACCCGAGTCCTAGTGGCGAGAGTTGTTGGTGCGTGGGGCGTATTGTGGGGGCTCGATGGGACACTTTGGGGTAGATAAGACTTTAGCTATATTAGGGGAACAATTCCATTGGCCTAAGATGAGGCGAGATGTCGAGAGAGTATGTGGAGCGTGTTTTGAGTGTAAAAGAGCTAAGTCTAGGTCTAATAATCATGGTTTGTATACTCCCTTACCCGTTCCTACTAGTCCTTGCGTTGATGTTTTGATGGATTTTGTGATGGGGCTGCCGTGATCTCGAGGTGGTCATGATAGCATCTATGTGGTTGTTGATAGATTTTCTAAGATTATTCACTTCATTCCCTATAAAAAATGTGATGATGCACAACATGTTGCTTCTTTTTTCATTGCTAATGTGTTAAAGTTGCATGGTGTGCCTCGAATTATTGTTAGTGATAGGGATGCTAAGTTTTTGAGTCACTCTTGGAAGTATTTGTGGGGTGCTCTTGGCACTAAATTGTTGTTTTCTACATCACATCATCCACAGACTGACGGTCAAACTGAGGTTGTTAATCGCACATTGGGAGCTCTTCTTCGAGCTTTGACCAAAGGGAAGTCTGGCACTTGGGCTGACCGATTACCTATTATGTAGTTTGCATATAATAGAATTGTTCATCACATGACTAGCATTACTCCATTAGAATGTGTTTATGGTTTTAATCCTTTGATACCACTTGATCTTGTTCCTTTGCCGAGAGATGCAGTTATTAGCATTGATGGAGAAAACCGGGCAGCCGCGTTGCTCGAATTGCATGCTAGGTGAGAAAAACTTTGGAGGATGCTTATGAAAAGGTAGCGGTCAAAAAGAATAAAGGAAGGAAAAAGCTGGACTTAAAGAGAGGTGACTGGGTTTGGGTGCACTTCCACAAGGAACGATTTCCGAACCATAGTAAAGAGAAGTTGGCTCCGCGGAGAGATGGTTCATTTCAAGTGTTGCAGAAGATCAATATAATGCTTATGTCATAGATCTGCCTGATAATTATGCAGTTTCTAAGACATTCAATGTCACTGACTTGACTCCTCGTGTTGCTTTGAAAGATGAAGAAGGTTCGATTTCGAGGACGAAATCTTCCCAAGAAGGGGAGGATAATGCAGGTCAACCTGATCATGATACGTTTAAGCCTTCAAGACCATTCACGAGAAGTCAAGCTAAAGAGCTTCATGATGCACATTTGATGGTGAAGAAGAGCCAAACGTTTCTAAGCACATTGTGATGTTTGGCGTGTTATGCTTGTTACTATGTTGAGATAATTGTGTAGTTATGGAAGACATTAATTCTTAGTTATTTGGGGTCCTGCGTGACCGTCGAATTACTTAGCCATTTGAGGCCTTTTTTTGTTAGTTGTTTGTTTCCTAGTTAACTTAGGACGTTCATTCTATATAAGCCTAAACACTTCATTATTTTTGGCACTTTACATTATTTTGAGAATAGAAAATCGGCAGCCCTATTGCTCCCAAAAACGTGTGACTTAAATTGTCCAATTTTAGTGTGATTCAAAATTGAACTCGTTCCATGTTTGATCGAACAATTTGCAAGACAATCGTTGTCTTGAGGGTCGTTCGTATAGTATAGGTACTCCTTGACTTCATCAAGAAGGTGAGTAGACTAGTTCCTACTTGTTGTCTTGATAGTTCATTGAGCGTCTTGCTTCTATCCTTTTATCTTATTTTCAGCGTTTTATATTGCATCAGAGTAATTTTCAAAAACCACTATAGTTTAGTGGCTATTAACTTCCTATATATATATAATATTTCATTGCTACCGGACTGTATTCACTGTATTCGTGCTACTGTATTCATGAATACAGTCGTGGAATTCGCCTAATAAGTAGGGAGTCCAGCTATTTAATAACGGAAATGTGATCAATTAGCGTGTATCACTCCTAATTTAACTCAACAAAATCAATTCTACAAATTTTTGTTGCTACTGTGTTGTATTCCATGTATTCGCATGACTGTATTTATAAATACAGTAAAGTAATCCGCTTAAAAAAACAAGAATTACAGCTGTTTTATTCCGTATTTCGTGTATTCGCGCGAATGTATTTATACATACAGTAAGGTAATCCGCCTAAAAAATAGTGATTACGGGCACAATAACAGAAAGCACAATATTGAATTGTACTCAATTTTACTATATTGAATTCAGTTGTATTTAAACAATAAAAATCAAGATATAGGGTGTATATCGTTCTATTCAATTTGACCGTATACATTGTATTCAATTCACATATATTCATTATTCACTATGATACATTGTATTCAATTCACCGTATTCAATTTAATTGTATTCAAACAACAAAAAATTACGAAAACAGTGATATTTGGCTGTATTAAAAAAATACAGACCTTTGAAATACATAAATACAGGCAAACAAATAATGTATTTATATAAAAATATAATATATTTGAATGTATTTGTACAGAATACACTGTATTTGTATCATTATATGTGACTGAATCGTAAAGAAGAGAAGAAAGTTCACCGGAGATAGCGTTTTTCTTGCCAAACAAAATACTATATACATTGTATTAAAATTAAAAATAAAGACGAACAAAAACCTGGGCCTCAAATCTCCTCTGGCGTAACCATGGCCAGATCTGTTAGCCTAAGAGGATGAGCCAATAGTAGATGATGACGCCGACGATTCTGACGACGATCACAATGATGACGATGATTCAGACGCCTACTGATGGAAAAGGAAGCCGACGATTCTGACGACGATCACAATGACAACGATGATTCTGACGCCTAAGGGAGATAGATTTGAAGGAGAAGAGAGATGATTGAGAATCTTGTTGATAGAGAGAGAGAAGGAAGAAAGAGGGAAAGAACATAATTGACATATTTTACTCCTCAATGGTAGGGTATAAAATAAATACTTATTTTGTTAAAAAATAGAGAAGATAGATATAAATAATAATATGTTAAAATAATTTTGATTTATAATAAATAGAGTGTAATAGTTTGTTACAGGTAAAATTTCCTATGTTAATTCTCCATACTTTTGTTAGGCCTATCCAGAGATGACTAATGGGCCATTTAGATGCTTCAGCTTTCGGCCCGTAATTTCAACACAAACAATCACTCAAATTTAATTCAGTCGAATTACACATTTCTTAGCATTCATTATTATTCTTTCCCTTAATCACTTATATTTTACGTATTTCATTACAGATTTTTTAGCCTTCAGACTAGCCAACTTTAGCCTAAGTTCATTTCTTTACATAAGTTTTGAAGCTATAAAGAATAAGTAGTATCCTCTTCTCTATGCTAATCGTCTAATCTCAAATTGAAAATCATGTGAAAATAAAGAGGTGGACTATTTCTAAGTTATTATATTCATTATTTAGTTTAAGTTGTCGGGTAGACAGTGCAATTATTATTGATTTATGTATCAATCGACGAGATTTGAAAGTTTCAAATATTTAATTGACCAGCTAAATAAATAAATAAATAAAAGGAGTCAAGTAAATCGAAAAAGAATAGAGAACGTAAATTAGACTGAAAATAATTTTTTTATTATAACGGTATTAAATTAGAATTCTCGCGATAAATATATTGTATTAAGTTTTTTGGTCTACTTCGAAAATGTTAACTTAAATATAAATAACATACCTTAATTGTTAGGCATTCGGGAATATAAACTGATAAGTTTATAAACTTTCTTCTAAATTTGGGAACACACAACTTTCCTATTTATGATTTCTGAATTCATTATCCCAAATAGTATATATTAATACCCACTTGGAAGAAAAGGCATAACTTTATTCCTACTTTAGTGAAACTTGTGGTATTAGAATCCCACTTCCATTCTCAAAACTAAAACTAAAATAAAAGAGAAAAATGAAAGACCTCCGCTTTTTTATTTATAACTCTATTTTGATGTTGTTACACATGGTACATCGCTATCGTTTTCTTTTTTCAAATATATTTTAAAATATTTTCTTTAGTCCATCAAAAACATTCTCTTTACGTCTATGAGGTCTTTATATACATTATTCTCTCCTGACTCTATAAATGAAATGTAACTTTATAATGAAATGTATGTTATATTTGTTATTATTATTATAATATTGCTCTATTTTTAGAATTAATTACATATTACCGATCTGACTAAATTCAAATTTATAGTGCTATATGCTCATTTAAGGAAAGATTTTCTATGTACTTTTTTTTCTTTTTGCAATTATCAAAATTTAAACTTTGATTATGGATAGAGGATTCGTCCATTCCACCGCAATCTTGATGATAAATAGTCTCTTTCTCAATCTCAAAGTATAATTTCTTAGTGGAGACTATTGTTGTCGAGGCACAACCTTGACCATACCTCCAATTGACTCCAAATCCATTTTTTAAATCAATAAATTATTTCAGAGTTTCACAATAATCTTAATCCTCGTAATAATACACTCGGCAGCCATGTTAAAAGTCTTTAAAATACTTATAATCAGTAGAAACAAACAAAAGAGCTTTTTGAATTCTCCATTAATCTGCCATTTTTGACTTCCCCTCGGTGTGTGAACGATAACACGGTGGGCACCCTTCGCCGGACTTTACACTGATTCACCATGCCGGAGCTGGTTCAAGCTACACAAGTCTACACGCCGAGAACTATACAGCTCTGGAAATCGCTACTGAATTGGCTAGCTTTCTTCTTCCAGATCTTTCTTCAGATCCTCAAAGGCAATAGCTCTCTTCTCTCTTCCTCTCCGCAGTTCAAGCCGCTGCCTGACGTTGAGCTGCTGGAGGAGGCGGCGCCGCCGTCATTCGTCGCTCTCTCGACTCTGCAAATCACTACCGGAAGTGTTCCGATTAGTCTCCAAGAGGAACGTTCACAGAGGCTCACGGTAATGTCTCGTAATGAGCCTTGTAGGAGACGTTAATATTTACTGATGTTGTTAACGTTATTGTTTAGCGGTAGAAATTGGATTTGAGTGTAGTGTTTTTCTTTGGATCGGTATCACTACAGGCGAATATTATTTCCAGCATAAAATTCTTCTCTAGCATAAAACTCTGTAATATTGATGCAACAAACTCTGCATTATTAAGACAACCTTTGGTTATTGCTTATACAAGGTGGATATAGTGTACGGGTTCATCTGGACCTAGTAACTTTGACTCGAACTCTATATTTGTGTTGATTCACTAGATAAGTAGAAAAAATAAATTTCGAACCCAGTAAATAAAATGGACGAACACCGTAGTTTTGGCTCAAACTCCATACATGTGTTGAGTAATTCACTAAATAAGTCGAAATAATAGATTTCGAACCCAATACATCAAATGGATGAATTTCAAACTCGAACCCATAAAGTTCAAATCTTGGATTTGCCTTTGACAACTCTATACATTATATAGTGTTTTGTCTGATGTAAAACTCTGGTTAACTAATGCTTCCATAAGTTATTAATTTGTACGAGATAGAATGTGAAATAGTAATACATGCATCAGCAATATCAGGAGAAAACTAATTCTTGACTTTGGTATTGCAATCTCTGCATACTAATCCTTATGTTGCTAAAGTCACATAACACACATTATTATTCACTACATAACAATTCATGTACTCTGAATTCTGTTTAACTTGTGGACGAACCAGACAACCTATATATTTTATGTTATCGTTGCATTGCTTATCGTTCAGATGAACACGACTAATAGTTTTTTGGTATAGAATTTGATGGCGAAGCATTAAGCTCTTTCATTGTTAATGAGAAATGATCAGATATCACTCTTGCTTGTATTGGTCACTCACGAGTGGATCAGAGTTATTGTTGCTAACAGTTGAACACTTATAAGGAATCTAATAGGTTCGCACTTGAGCATTAACCTGTGTAATTAAATAGTCATGTTTGTGGCAGACTGCTAGTCAGCTGTGGAAGTGGTTAAATTGATGCTTGATAGGAAATAGGTGGAGTTGTTGTAAAACTAGACTATTTTCGTAATTTTAGTTTCTTTTTCTGGGTTGAGGATAGGAATTTTCTCAGGAAATCGGGCTGAATTTAACGCTAACTGATTTTGGATATTCTGGTATACTTCAACCTCTTTAGTTGAATAATTATGAGGTGTGCGGTATAAGTTTTAAGGAAATACTGACTAAAAGTTGGACGATTACATCATTATGGAAGAAAGTCTTAAAATTGCTGATATCTAATGTTGGAGAAAGGCTAAACGCAAAGCAGACATGAAGAATTTTAAGGAGCATTGTTTAGGTCAATGTTCTGTTTCTATTCTTTTGCAGCTCGAAGCTCCACTTCAATTAACACTGACCTGACTAATGGATGCTTTTGCATGACCTTCTTATTTTTTAGTTGATGTAGCAGGGAGATTCTCAGAATCTCAGTAAGTCGTTTTCTTCTCCATTATTTGTTTTGTGCCATAATAAACTAATGTACAAGGTAACGCAATGAATTGTATGATATGATATGTAAAGTGGTTTTGTACTTGACTTAATATTAGGAAGAAAATTTAGATTGGCCAAGGTGCATATAGATTCATTGGCAAACAAAACTTCATGGATAATGTTTGATATTTCTTTGCAAACTGCATTCGTGCTGTATTGTCCGGTTAATCCTACAAATGATGTATTAGAACATGTTAGCTTTTATATTATGAAGGAACTATAGCGTCTAATTTATTAATTCTATGTTTGCTTTTTGAAGAGGCATAATGTGGGAGATACAAGCTAATCAACAGTGGCGTAAGCTGGTTTAGTTTTTCTTTTTCTTTTTGGTGTTTGGGTCAGCTTGCACACGCCTCGATTATTTCGACAGGTGCATGCTAATCCCACCAGTACAAGTACCGGGCAACTTTGATTACCAAGACTTAGGCAGATTAGAAAGAAATCGCCTAGTTTTTTTAGTCTATGTGGGGATTTGAACCCTGTTCTTGCCTGGTTTCACTCACTTCAATGACCGCTAAGCCACACCCTTGGTTGCTGATGTAAGCTTGTTTAGTAGTGTGCAAAAGCATGTGCAGATTGGTACAGGAAGATCACAAGTCAACTTTGCAAATTTAGTATAACATGCGAAGTTTGCTTCCAATCTGAATAGTGAAGATATTTAAGGAAAACCAACTTGGTAAAAGGAGGAAGTTTTAAAGCAGGGCAACTATAACGAGGATGCAAAAGCTGAGATTGATTAAAGAGGCAGTTGTAGTTCCTGAGAAGCATTAATTTGCCAGAAAGTATGTCAAAGGATAGGGAATGTTGTTATTTCCAGCATGCGTTTTTTGTTAGTAAGGTGATTTCTATTTTTGGTAGTGTCACAATATTTTTTTTGGGTTTCTTCTCATCTCTTCTTTCTTTATTTCTTGGGAAGGTGGTGTAGTGGACAAGGTTATGCCGTTAGCACACCCTTAGCTTGCAAATGAGATCCCTAAGGGAAATGGCTTGACAAGCGAGTCGAAACACCGTACGAGTTTGATGAGCTTTTTGTTAGTCTTTGATACATGCTTGAGTCATCAAAGAGCTAATTTAGCAAGTTTGAATGGTGTTATATATGTGTGATGAGCACTTTATTGGTAATAACTAATAGGTAGTGCTCTTCCGACTACCTATCACTCCTTAGCTAGAATGTTTGTAGAACTGGATAACCAGTGCTTCCTGCAACAAGGATTAACTGCTGGCTGTCAATGGTGTTGATCAATCTTTTAATAGATATGTTATTTAAAAGATTACCTTCTGTTTATGTTTTTTTTAAGTTCTTAGATGCGGGATGCAGGTGGTTCTTGACTTGGATGATACTTTAGTTTGTGCATACGAGACATCAAGTATGCCGACAATCATGCGTACCCAGGCAACAGAGGCTGGATTGAAGTGGTTTGAGCTCGAGTGCGTATCTTCGGACAAGGTACACTTTCTAGTTCCTACTAGTTGATATAATATCATGGCAAGTTTCTTGAAGAATTCTGCTCTAATTCCTCTCGAAGGTTTTAGGAATATGATGGCAAACCTAAGATCAACTATGTCACAGTTTTTGAACGTCCTGGACTACACGAGTTTTTAAAACAACTTAGCGAATTTGCTAATCTGGTCTTGTTTACTGCTGGACTTGAAGGTTAACTCATTACTTTCTGGTTGATTTAGTTATCTTCCTTTTCCATTGGCGTCTTCATCCAAAATTGTTGAATTTTTAATTGTTATGTGCATACAGGATATGCAAGACCCCTTGTTGACAAAATTGACCCTGAGAATTGGTTTAGCCATAGGCTTTATCGGCCTTCAACTATTAGCACGTAAGTATAGATACTGGTTTTGTCCTTTACTGTTTTTTGTCCTTTCCTTTCCCTGTTGAATAACCATGATCGAAATTCTTATCTGGCATCATTTGACATGTTGAATATGACGCTAATCTAATTTTTTTAGAGAAATATCAAAGAGTAAAGAAACACTATCTGAAAGTAAATGGCATAAAAGGAATAGAAATCTGATGCTATTAGAAGGAAAATTGGATAAGCAATATATCTTGTGTTGCCTTTCATCTTGATTAGTAAAAGCGATAGATCTACCTTATGGCATATCAACCTTTGAGACAACAGTTGTATTTTATATGCATATAGTGGTGCTAATTGGTGTTGAGCACTTGTTCCGAGCACTGGTCTTGAAAATGTTGTACATCCTATCTTTAATCACTAGCCAAACTTTATATGGTGTTTCAAGGGTAAGAGTTGAAGAATTGTTACCTTTCTCAAAAAAGATAGTGTTAAGAGTGGAAAAATTCTGATTGTTGGGGGAGGGAGGGAGAAGTGGAAGTTATGCTGCCTCATCAATGATAAATGCCATGTGCTCCATTTGAAGACATTCATTGTCCTTAGATTGCTAAAGCTGAAGGGATGAATTGATTGAAAGCTTATGCTGAACCTGCTTTTTGTTAGTCATAAAAACAACTGCTCCGTCAGTCCCAATTTATGTGATGGTGTTTGATTGGGCATTGAGTTTAAGAAAGAAGGAAGACTTTTGAAGCTTGTGGTCTAAAAATGAGCTATAGATATTTGTGTGGCTATAGATCATCTAACTAAAATGGGCATTTTAAAGTTAAATTGTTACTAAAGGAGCGAATGCGAAGATATCTGGATAAACTACATGTAACTCTACATCGATTCAAGGAGGGGACCCTGCAACATGTACCCCGGGATCGAAACAGCGAAGCTGATGCTCTAGCCAACTTGGGGTCGGGGTTGATGACGATGAATTCAGCTCGGAAATGGTCGTACAACTCATAATATCGGTAGTGGAAGAAGGCCACGCTGAGATAAACTCGACAAGCTTGACCTGAGACTGGAGAAACAAGTGTATAGATTACCTGAAGATCGAGAAGTTGCCCTCGGGTCCTAAAGGATCGAGAGCTCTGCGCACGAAGGCGGCTAGGTTCAGCCTGTCCGAGGATAACACCATGTTCAAAAGAACGTTCGATGGCCCACTCGTCATATGTCTAGGGCCGGGAGACACCGAATATGTTTTGAGGGAAGTTCACGAAGGCACCTGCGAGAACCATTCGGGGGCCAAATTGTTGGTTCGTAAAATAATCAGAGCCGGCTATTACTGGATCGACATGGAGAAAGATGCGAAGGAGTTCGTACGGAAATGCGACGGCTGTTAGAGGCATGCACCGATGGTCCATCAGCCAGGGGAGCTACTGCATTCGATCTTGTCACCTTGGCCATTCATGAAGTGGGGAATGGATGTCGTCGGTCCCTTGCCATGTGCACCCGGTAAGGCTCAATTTATATTATTTATTACTGATTATTTTTCTAAATGTGTTGAAGCTCAGGCATTTGAGAAAGTCAGAGAACAAGAAGTCATTGATTTTATTTGGGACCACATAATATGTCGGTTCGAAATGCCGACCGAGATCGTAAGTGACAACGGGAAGCAGTTCATCGGCAGTAAGTTAAGCAAAATTTTCGAGGACTATAAGATCAAAAGGATCCTGTCAACACCCTATAATCTAGCGGGAACGGGCAGGCGAAGTCTACGAACTAGACCATACTCCAAAACCTTAAGAAGAGATTGACCGATGCCAAAGGAAATTGGAAGAAATTTTGCCCGAAGTCTTGTGGGCATACTGTATGACCTCAAAGTCTAGTACCGGGGCCACCCCGTTTTCGTTGGTCTACAGTAACGAAGCGCTAATAACAGTTGAGGTAGGAGAACCGCGTTTCAGGTTTCGATATACGATCGAAGAGTCAAACGGTGAGGCCATGAACACGAGCCTGGAACTATTGGATGAGAGGCGCGAGGCCGACCTCGTTCGGTTGCCGCCCAGAAATAACGGATTGAAAGGTATTACAACCGGAGAGTCAACCTCCAACACTTCAATATCGGGGACTTGGTGTTAAGAAAGGTGACACTGAGTACCCGGAATCCGAACGAAGGGAAGCTGGGACCGAATTGGGAAGGTCTATATCAAATTATCGAGATTACTGGTAAAAGTTCATACAAACTCGAGTAGAGAACGGTGAGCAGCTACCGAACAACTGGAACGTAACCCACTTAAAATGATACTACTACTAAGGTACGACCCCATTCATTTTCTTTAACATATATTGCAAATTGGACTAGCACTTGCAGGCAACAGCCAAAGGATGAAGTAGTTGTTAGGCCTAAAAGCACGCGTTGCACTCTTTTTTCCTTGAACTGGTTTTATCCCAAATGGGTTTTCCGGCAGGCAACAGTGGATCGTGCTAACTTAAAATAATAAACCGGTTATGGACCGTAGTCGATGGTCACATCAACAGTATCCGAGCCCTCTTGACGATCGACCTCGAATACTGGGGGTCATCACCCTCGGGTAATGATTTTTAGCAAGGAAGGAAACTTTGTGCTTGAACAGTTTTGGTTTGGTGGATAAGATTTATTGTAAGGGCCAAACTGTCAAATGAACTGTGCTCCCAAAAAAAAAAAAAAAAAAAAAAAAAAACTGTGCTCGCGTAGACCACCTAAGCCATAACACGAAGCTTGTACACACTTACAATCTTGTATATTACGCACAGGAATGAAAGAAAGTTTCTACCTTGTAGATACATATTTTGTCCCTTAAGACTATTACATTCTGTTCCTTAAGGATATCGAGCCCAAGGGCCACCTCTATCCAGATCCAATAAAATCACCCCCACTTGGGGACTGTTGTCCAAGACAAACTCGGACGGCTCGAGCTATCGAAGTCCGGAGACACAAAAGTCTATTAGGCAGTGCCTAAACTTAAAAGGCTACGGTCACCCCCACTCGGGGACTGTCGTCCAAGGCAAGCTTGGACGGCTCGGGCTATCGAAGCCCGGAAGTACAAAGCCTATTAGGCAGTACTTGAACTTCAAAAGGCTACGACTACCCTAGAAGCGGTATAAGCTCCGTAATCAAAACATAAGTCCTTCAAATTTCCAAACCGGTTCAAAGGTTACCCTCGGCAAAATTGTACTCTAAAAATATCTAAACAAGCACTTTGGGGAAAGCTTCTCGTCATACCGAGCCCCCACAAGGTTCAAACAAAATTCACATCGAGAACAAGTCTTGTTCAAACCTCCGAACAAAAACTTATTACTATGTTTTATTCCGTGCTAAAGCCTTTGAAATCTTTGCAATTATATAGTGGATGCCAAAAGTAATAGACTCGAAAATTGACAAAAGGGAAAAAAGTCTTTACAAAGGCCAACGAAAACGACCTCAACAAAGTAAATGTACAAAGTGCAAAAAATAAAGATTCCTAAGGCATCTACGCCTGATCTTCACCAGAACCAGCCTCGTCACAAGAGCCGTCGGGTATTCTCCATCCTCGGGTTCGCCGGAGCCCTCAGAGCCTTCCTCGCCCTCAGGTTCGGCCATCTTCTTGGCCTTGGCCTCAAGCCTTCGCCTCTTCTATCTCGGCTGACAGGTCGAAACCTCGTGCATGGTTCTCCTCGAGGGTCTCCCTTCGAGACAACCGCTTCACATACTCACCAGTAACTTTTAGGCGGGCCTTGGCTGCCTCAACATCAGCCCTATACTGGGCAACCATCTCTTCAGCATCAACCCTGGTTATTTCCCACACTAACCTTGCTATTTCGAGCTCCTTGCCAAGGGCATCCCGTTTAGCAATGACCGAGCCCAGTTGAGACCGGAGGTCTTTGATTTGTCGAGCCCGTGCTTTGGCATTCTCTTTCGCCACACGGAGTCAGACCTCTACCGATGCCAGCTACTCCTGGGCGGTCTCCTGAAGCCAGCTGGTCCATTTTTTTCTTCCAGACATCGGCCATGGCCTGGAAGTCGTTCATTTCAGCCCGGAGTTGGTCGATCCGGTCAATCTTCTACTGAACCTGCGAGGTTTGGTCATTAGTCTCCATGGCTAAGTCACTGCTAACTTCGAAAACTTTTACCCGTTTGACCAAGTTGGAATGCTCCTTTTGAGCCGCATCCAACTCGGCATGGGGACTCTTGACAACCCCTTCGTGTTGCTTGCTGAGAAGCTTATACATGTCTCTCTTCTCGGCAAGCTTGTCTCGGCCTCGAGCTGGCTAACCTCAGCCCTGTCCCGTAGAAAGCTTTCAATGGATTACCGAGCCTGCAAAAAGATAAAAAAGTCATGAGTAAAAGAACTAAGTCAGAGGATGAAAGAGCGTAATGATACCTTACCCGGTTCAGCGCTTGCTGTGCCTTGTTGAACAGGCACGACACGTCCACCTCGTTCATTTTCACCTGGTCTTCTTCGGTTACCAGGCACCGGAGGTAGCTCGTTACTCCAACGGGAGCAAAATGAACCCGGGCATCCTCCGGACGGTGATGATTATTGACCTCTTACGGCCGGGATCCATGCTCGGGGCGGGGAACTTGTTGATTAATTTAGGGCTTGAGTTCTGCCCGTCGGCCTCTGAAGACGGGTCTTTCCTCGGCACCTCCAAGTCGCCCAATGCGGCGAAGTCTTCCAGAGCGCTCGAGTCCACATCTTCGATAAAAGAACGAAGGGGATCATCCGTACCGTGGGCCCCTTCGTTGGATCGCTCCTTCACCGTTCGAGCTTCGTTAAACATGGACTCGGTGAATGAAGGTGACCCCGAAATCTCTAATGATACAGGGCGGAGCGGAGCCGACGTCGTGAGAGGCCTCAACACTTATCTCTACATCGGCCTCCCGAACCTGAGGGGGATCGACCTCCGTTGTTTCCCCCTCGGCTGCCGCAGGCTCTTCGAGGGAGGTAGGTTCACGGGCCACAAGAATATCATCCTCCTCAGGCTCATCCTTGAGCCGAAAAAGCGAGTCCGAGTCGGGTGCTCGAGAGCCAGAACTCTCCTTTGGCCTACGGGCCAACCTTCTCCTTGGCTTCTTCTTCTCTGAGTTCGGGGAACCCAAAGCCTTTCTTTTCTTCTTCGCTCCTGCTGCAGCCCCGAGCTGTCCCGAAACGGAGGGATCAACGGACAAGTCCTCGTCCCCTATTGGAGGCCTAAGCTCAATGGTCTTAGGCAAGCCTGCGAAACGAAATAAAAGGAAATGAGAATGTGATGCTAAAGGGGAGCCTAACGTTACTTATTCGGGAAAGAAATCTTACCGTGAGAACAGACCTCCCAACGACCCTTCGAGAGCTCGCTCCATGAGCGATCAGAATAAGGCATGCGAATAAATGCCCTCGATCCACTCCTTGAGGCGAGGAATAGCGTTTGAGACTCGAACAACAGCTGCACTACCACAAATACTAATGAGGAAAAAGGAGATGAACGTAAAATCGACAATTAAAAGAAAGTTGTGCTTACGTGATACATTCCACTTTTCAGGGAATGGCCTAAACTCTGCAGGGATCAAGTCTGCGGTCCTTACCCAGATGAAGCGTCCCTGCCAGTCCCGATCCCGATCCTCATCAATGCTTGAGAATGGGACTTTGCTAGCCCGGTGTACGAGCTTTATCACTCCCCTTCAGAAGATTCGGGGACTGTATAGGCGGAGTAGATGATCGATGGTGAACCGACAAGAGTCGATTTTGTTCACGAAGTATTGAAGGAGGATTACAATCCTCCACAGTGACGGGTGGATCTGACCGAGGCATATTTCATACCTCTTACAGAAGTCCAGAATAATTGGGTCCAGCGGGCCCAGTATGAAGGGACAAGTGTAAACACTCAGATACCCCTCCACATGAGTAGTAATGGTGTCGTGGGGCCCAGGGATTTCTACGTCCTTATACGCCCATCCGATGTCCTTTCGAACCGTAAGAAGGACGTCTTTGGTGATGGAACAAATATACCTAGATACCGCCTCACATCGGCCTTGCACCGATGAGGGCTTTTCGACCTTAAAGTCATCCGCGACCGAACAACCGCCCGAACAATTTTAAGGGAGGCTCGGCTGCTGGTACATCGGTAGCCGCGTCTAGAGCAGATCTCTTGAGAACGACCACATTAGGAGTGGTCTCCTCGACTTCGGTGGTCGGCTGCGAAGAAGAAGAAGCAAATTTTTGGGGAACAATTTTGGAAGTTTTAGCCATTGTTATCTGGAAAAAGTTTGAAAAATATGAAGAAAGGTTAAGAGATGAAAGGTAAAAGCTTTATTGAGAAAATCAAGTGCGCTGGTTTGGGTAGAAAATAAGTAAAAGCTTGCAATTTACTGAGAAATCTTGAAGAACAGAGGTAAAAGTGTTGGAATATGAAGAAGGGCAGGGATATCCTGAAGATTCGAAGGTAGAAGCTTGGTCAAAAGGTAAAAAATGAACGAAAGAGGAGAGTGTTTATAGAGGCCTCGCGCCATTTCACGTCCAGGGATGGCCTGCCGATGGCTGACACGCGTTTGAAGTTATAATGACGCGACTGACGAGATGTTTCAGACTCTTTGTCGTTTCTGTCACGGCGTATTGAAGAAGGAATCGAAGTGCACATGTCGTTTCTCGTCGTTTCCGTAAACTTACTCTTCGATAAACGATGGGACTGTTTGTATACGGGTGAAACCAAGCCCATGGGACGCCTCTGTTTCCGATGAAGTAAACAGAGCAAGAGACGTGACGGTAAGGGACCAGAATCGAGGCAAGGAGCCCCTTGAGCTGGGGTCCGGGTAAAATGCCTGCCTCTGGAGTATCAACTCCATGACTCCCAGGTTCGGTTCGAATCCCAAAGGCCTCGGAGAGTATTAGCAGATAATTGAGCACGACAACAAAAAGCCGTGACATCCGCCGGATGTCACGGTGTGAATCTCGGCATGTATCGGCAGAAAAATCGGTGATTAGTTAAACAGAAGATTTTTACCTTTTATGGAATTGTACTTGGGATAAAACTCCCCTACTATATAAAGGAGGGGGGAGGGGGGGGGGTTCTGATTGTTTTTTAGACACACTGTAACATGCACATCAAGGCAATATAAGCTTATTTTCTTTGTTATTCAAAGTTCTTACTTTTGTTGATCAGTTCATCATTAACGTGATCCCGCGATCGAATGTAGGCATTTCATTAAGCTATTACTGAGTCCGGGATTACTCCATTTGATTGGTTTAACAATTTATTACGTCCTTAATCTGTTTAATCTAACGCTATTTATTATTTGTATTGAATTAACTCGCGTGTCCTTAAAATTACTTGCTTAATTGTTATCCGTTTTTGAGGGTAAACAATGTTCATCCTCGTAAACGCTGCTTTCAGTTGATGCCACCTATAACAGCTTAAATAGTTTAAAGCCACTGGTACCTGCTTAAAAAAATAGTTTAGACCACAGTTGTTTCTATTTAATATAATTACGGTATTTTTGACACCATATTCACATCACAGGGAATTCCGGGAACATGTGAAGGACCTGTCATCCATATCAAAGGATCTCTGCCGGATTGTCATTGTTGATAACAACCCATTCAGTTTCTTGTTACAGCCTTTAAATGGGATTCCCTGCATTCCATTTTCTCCTGGACAACCCCATGACGAGCAGGTATAAGAGATGGAAATTTTTTTTACATAAAAGAGGGTAATTCCTCAAATTTTCGTTTCTTTGATGCCACGAGTTTTGACTTGGCTTTCATTTTCTACATTAGCTTTTGGAAGTAATCCTTCCACTTCTCAAGCATCTCTCTGAGCAGAAGGATGTAAGGCCTGTGCTCCACGAAAGATTTCAAATGCCTGAATGGTTTCAAAACCATGGAATTCCCGCTTATCGATTTATGGATTGACAAATATATGACGATCTTGGCAAATGAAATTGTTGCTATTCAGGGAGACATCTATACTCTAATATGTTGTACAAGGTTAGTACTTCTTCAGCAGAAGAACGAATTTTTGTATAGCTTATTTGTGCAGAGCAGTAACCATCTACGAAGTCCCAACTTCCTCATAGCTCACTTGATGTTCTCCACTCTTCATTGCACACATAAGTATTACTGTGGAAATCTTTTAATTTCTTGTGTAACTTTGTTCATAGCAACCGATGTCGGAAGATGTTTGATCACCTATAATTATACCTTCACCAAAATTTATGTATATATTTGATGCCTAGATACTCTTTCCAGTAATTAGAAGTGTTAATTTGTTTAAACAGTCTCATTTCATCTATAGCATTATTCTTTTTGTTGTCTTGCATCACAAATCAATGAATCATTGTTATGATTATTTAACTTCTGTAATCCACTGGTCTACAGTATTTATCTGGCGATCCCTCGGGGCTCTAACACAACTAAAAACGCATTGATTCTTTCTTTAGCTTTTATCAAGATTTATCTTAAGAAATTTAAAGGATTAAATGAAAGGATGGACAAGGCTATGGATATGTTTGAAGCTTTGGGCTTCTATATGATGACTCTGGTTGAAGGCAAGCCACGTGTTCTTGAAGCTTGAGGTACAAAACAAATAAAACTATTTCAAACACCTAATGCTTATTTATAAAAAAAACATAATCAACATGCATTCTTTTATGTATTTGATGCTTATAACTTATTTTCTATCAGTTAAGCTAAGTGGTCTTTTAATAATAGCAATCTTCCATAAGATCGAGGATGAATATCTGTTAGTCCACACTCTTGAGTTTAGAAGGTAACAATGACCACAAAGAAGTGTGGAATCAACCAACAATAATTCAAGACTGCATAAGAAAGACTTAGTGGAGATAATGGCGGAGCTAGAATTTTCATCAAGAGGTGTCAAA
The DNA here is from genome assembly GCA_002018475.1 of Nicotiana obtusifolia. NCBI lineage: Eukaryota > Viridiplantae > Streptophyta > Magnoliopsida > Solanales > Solanaceae > Nicotiana > Nicotiana obtusifolia. Next base: position 313,290 of record MCJB01052852.1, on the reverse strand, counting down.
ATATAAAAAAATTTGATATATCAAAAAGTTAAAGGGAGTCAACGTATAATAAATATACATAAAACAAAAAAAAATTATTTAGCAATGCGGTATAATTTTTCGACGAAGGATTGAATGTGGCTTCATCACTAATTGGAGACTGCATGTTACGTATCTATTGGTATGTATTTCTACTTGGATTCACAATATCTTAAGTACTTCCTCTTTGAATTCACACTTAATAATATCGTCAGCGTTTACATTGAATTAAGTGTGTGTGATCTTATCCTATTGTCAATTGTGGCGTCTTGGAAAATGAAAGAAGAAGAAACAGCTTATAATTCAAGCGTTGTAACGAAAGGAGAAATTGTATTGGCCACGTTTGCAGAAGGAGTCATCAAAGATACAAAGTTATAGGTAATGGACGAGGACATGGCCTACAATATAATCTTGGAAAGGTCATGGATTCATAATATGGATCTTGTCCCGTTCACGTTGCATCAAGTTATCAAATTCCCTTCACAGTGGAGAATCCAATAAATCCGTGGAGATCAGCAAGTTTCACGAAGTATTAATTCGGTGGTGATTTCCATCACAAGAGCCAACAATGCAGATATGAAATAGCAATTAAAGAATTCAGTTGAGGACACATTTGTTCATACTTCAACTTAAAACACACAAGGGCAGACTGACAAGAGCCAGAGGAAAATGAGAACATCAAAACAATCACGGAGGAGCTCGAAGGTGTAATACTATTTGTCCACTGTTATAGAAAAGTTTACATCGAAGCAAATTTGAGCCCAGAGATGAAAAGGTAAGTTAATTGAATTTTTACGTGCTAAAGCAGATTGCTTTGCTTGGTTACATTCAAATATGACAGGTATACCACAAGAGCTGATGACTCATAAGCTAAATGAGGATCCATTACACCCACCTGTCAAGCAGAAGAAAAGGAAGCAAGGGGCCTTAAAAAATTAATTAATCCAGGATGAGGTACAAAACTTTTGAAAATTGGTTCAATACGAGTGGTAAAGTACCTTGACTGGTTAGCTAATATTGTTGTGGTTCCATAAAAGAATGGAAAATGGCGAGTCCGTGTTGATTATACTGATTTAAATAAAGCTTGCCGTAAAGATTTATTCCCTTTGCTACACATAGATCAATTAATTGATTCTACCCCAGGTTATGATCTTTTAAGTTTTTTAGATGCATATTCTGGTTATAACCAGATAAAACGGACCCTCTGGATGAGGAGAAAACTTCGTTTATCACAGACAGGGGGACTTATAGCTACAAAGTCATGCCATTCGGTTTGAAAAATGCTGGAGCCACATATAAGAGATTGGTGACCAAAATGTTTCAAGAGCACATGGGAAAAACTATGGAAGTCTACATAGACGATATGTTAGTCAAGTCAACACAGGCAGGGAATCATTTTCAGCATTTATCTGAGACCTTTGAAATTCTCCGCAAGTACAACATGAAGTTAAATTCGGAAAAGTGCGCTTTTGACATGGCTTCATGTAAGTTTTTAGGTTTTCTTATTTTTAACAGGGGTATTGAAGTAAATGCCGCACAGATCAAAGCTATTGAGGAAATACGAGATATACTCACGAGCAAGAAAGATGTGCAAAGATTAACCGGCAGAATAGTAGCTCTGGGAAGGTTTATATCAAAGTCATCAGAAAAATACTTTCTTCTCAGTACCGAAAAAGCAAAATTAGCTTGAGTAGACTGACGACTGGCAACAAGCTCTGCAGGACTTAAAGACGTATCTATCAAATCCACCTCTGTTAGCAAAATCAAAAGACGGAGAGAGGTTGCTCATTTACCTTGTTGTATTAGAAGTAGCGGTAAGCGCGGTATTGGTACGTGAAGATAAAGGTAAACAATCTCCAATTTACTATGGTAGTAAGTCATTAGTAGATGCTGAGACACGGTATCCTTACCTACAAAAACTTGCTTTAGCTTTAATTATGGCATCAAGAAAGTTACGACCTTACTTTCAATGATATCCTATGTATGTTATAATTGCTTTCCCACTAAGGAACATATTGCATAAACATGAATTATTAGGTAGGTTAGCTAAATGGGCAATAGAACTCAGTGAATATGATATTATATATCCGCCTAGAACCGCTAACAAATCGCAGGTGTTAGCAAATTTTGTAGCAGATTTTAGCTCGAACCTAGTTCCTGAAGCAGAAAAAGTCCAGGGACTTAGAGACCTTATTTACTGACGGTTCTTCTAATGTTAAAGGAGCAGATTTGAGGATTGTTTTAATTCCATCATCGGGAGAAGTCATAAGATATGCAATAAAATGTTACCAATCGCTAACAATGAGGAAGAGTATTGAACAAATTGTGATCAAAAGTGACTCACAACTGGTAGTCAATCAAATGCAGGGGACTTACGTGGCAAGAAAGACACGAATGCAGCAATACCTCAAAAAGGTACGAGAATTGCATAAATAATTTCAAACATGGAAAGCTGTGCAAATACACAGGGAGGAAAATGCAAAAGCAGACATGTTGGCAAATCTCGCGTCTTTCGCTGATGCAACAAATGCAGAAAATGCTGTTGTGGTACATTTGTTTCATTCAACATTCAGCCAAACCAAGAATGAGATAAATTTCAATAATTTAGTTGGGGATTAGAGAAACGAATTTGTGAACTTCTTGCAGTATGATATTTTGCCTGAGAATAAGAAGAAATCTCAATTGTTACGGTTGAAAGCTGCTTAGTATTGCTTAATTCGCGGAAATTTATATCGCAAAATGTTTAGTGGACCTTTAGGACGATGCTTTGGACCATCACAAACGGAATATGTAATGAGAAAAGTACATGGGGGGCATTGTGGCCATCATGCCGGGGGAAAATCATTGGTGAATACATTAATAAGGATATGATATTATTGGCAAAAAATGAAAGAAGAAGCAGAAAACTTCGTAGCAAGGTGCGATAAACGCCAAGGATATGCCAATAATATGCATCGACCAACAGAGTTATTGCATTCAGTTATATCACCATGGCCCTTCATGAAATTTGGGATGGACATCGTGGGGGGTTTGCCTCAAGCTAAGGGAAATGTACGATTCTTATAAATTTTAATGGATTATTTCTCATAATGGCTAGAAGCAGGTGCTTTTAAACAGGTGCGATAATAGGAAGCTATGGATTTCATCTAGAGAAATATTATATGTCGATTTGGAGTCCCAAAGGAGATCGTCTGTGACAATGACCCACAATCATAGGTGCAAAAGTCACCGATTTCTTCCAAAGCTGGTAAATTAACACATCACTTCTTCACCTTACCATTGAGTGGCTAACAGGCAAGTTGAGTCGACAAATAAGGTTATCGTCAACAAATTAAAAAAGCGACTGGAAAAATCAAAAGGAAAATGACCAGAAGTACTACCAGGTGAGCTATGGGCTTACCGAACAACAACGAAAACTAGTATGGGCGAGACCCAATTTTCACTTGTTTATGGAACAAAAGCTTTAATTCTGGTGGAGATAAGTGAACCAAGCACGAGGTACACACATACTACTGGAGCAACAAATGAGGAAGAGTTACGAGTAAATTTGGATTTGACATAAAAAAAGAGGGAAGCGACATTAATTCGGATGGCAGCTCAGAAGCAAATGATTGAACGATACTATAATAGGAAGGCCAACTTGAGGTACTTCAAGATTGGGGACTTCGTCCTCAAAAAGCTGTTCCGGTCAACAAAAGCGACAAACATAGGAAAGTGGAGTCCAAATTGGGAAGGCCCGTATAGGGTTAGATTGTTGGAAAAGGAGCATACGAGTTGGAAACCATGGATGGCAAGGTGTTACCATCACATTGGAATGCAGTCCATTTGAAGAAGTATTACTTCTAAAAAAGGTTAATACCCACGGTCAGGTATCACGCAAGTTCGATTTTATTTTGTTCATGTGAATTTTACTAACCATTTTAGATGATAGGCAAAAAGCTTGCCCGTACCAAATGATTATATTAGACTCGAAAGACACACGGAATACTAAATTATTTCCAGTCTAGGTTACACATTTCTGATGGCAAAAGGGTTGTGCAGTCATCATCTAAAAGATTATCCGAGTCCCGTATGTATTTTCCTTTTCAGGGAAAGGACCAAAAGTAAGAAGTTGATCTAGTGTTTGAGATCTCATGCTTCAATGCTCTAACACGAGGGGGACTATGCATATAGAAGGATACAGAAGGAAAAAAGATGTATACCAAGAGTATAGTTCAGCCAAAATCAAAACCTTAAAGAAACCCTTGAAGAAATTTTTTTTCTCAAAGGAATTCAAACTCGCAAAAAGAATGAAGGATATTCCCACGAGCTTCTAGGTTAAGGCCATAAATTTAGTCTGGGGAAGATATACTCGAATTTATAAACCCGCTACAAATCTAGCAGTTATGAAAATGTTATACAAACTTATTTATTTGAAAGTTCAGAAAATAAAACTACCTCAAATTACTTCATATCTACTTCATGTTTCATATCTTTGCACTAATATGAAGATGAGGCGTCATCTTCATAAGTGTTGTTAATATAAAAAGGCCCTCTTTTATAAAAACCTGTGCATATTAGAGTCACGATTTACTAAAGCATTTTAAATACAAGTATAAGCTCCAAAAAAAAAAAAATCAAATAGCAAAAAGCATAATATGCAGTAAAATCCAAAAGATATTTATATCATCACCCAAAAAACAGGGGCGGAAAATCTTCCAAAAATTATCCTAAACACAAGAGAATTCCAACAAAAACCAAAAATAAACTATTTCAATAAAATTCAAGAGGGGAAGAACTAGGGAGCATCATCTATGGAAGAAGAAGGATTAACTTGAGAAGATGAGGGTTGAACATCGGCTTCACCAGGAGTAAGTTCATCACTATCACCCTTGGAACCTTCGTCCTCGGGTGTAGAGAAGGTTTGACGCTGCCGAGTCTGTTCAATCGTCTCTTTGGCCTTTGCAATCTCAGCATTAAGGTCAAAATCCTCATGGATAGCTTCCGTTAGAGTCTCGAAGCGAGTGTTCAAAAAAGCCCAGCTAATATCAAGTGTTGACTTGTTTTTAAAGGCTTCGTAATCCTTCTCCCACTGCTCGATCTTAGCTTTCAAATCTTCTTTTTCTGCTTCCGAGGCTTCATAAGCTGCCTTCAAATGAGTAAGAGAACTCTCAAGGAACTGAACCTTGTATGTGGGAGCGCGGAGGTCTTCATGAGCCTGGGTAAGCATCTGTACCAGATCACCCACGTACACCTCTTTCTGATTAAGGAGCTCTTTCAAACTCTTTATCTCTTCAGTTGCCTTGGAGTGTTGTTCAGCAAAGGAGGATTCCAATTTGTCCTTGTCTTTCTCAAATTGATTGCAAGAAGCTTTTAAAACCTCCAGTTCAGCATAGATCATCCTCAATTGTTGTTCCAAAGATCCTATCTCCTCATCAAACGTCTTTCTCCAGTTGAAGGCCTTCATACTATTCTTTCCAATTATCAGCCTTGGTGCGCAACTCAATCACCTGCTAATTTGTCCAAGAAATCCTTCTCATAAGCTGCGTACATGTCAAATTGATCAGAAGAGGAGTTATGAATGAGAAGAGAAGGAAGGGAAAATAAGTAAGTAAAGATATGCCTTAAGGGAAGAGTGAATGATGTCATTCATCAAGGTCAAAGAACTGTGACCCTCTAGCTTTATTTTTTCCACGGGTCCTACAATGGTTTTAGCGACACAACAGCTTGACCAGCTTTTTTCAATAAATTCCCACCATTGGGGACTTCAATCAAGGCTTTTTCCATACCCCGCCTGCCGCTAGAAGGCTCAGCTTATTCACGAGGGGTAGTAGCGGGGAAAACCACTGAGGTAACTGTTGGCAAAGAAATCGGGGGATTAATAGTAGGTGTAACTGACGACATTGGAAGAGAGGAAAGTGACGGTTCTTCAAAAACATGCCCGAATTCTTCTTCACCCTTAAAGCCATGGGAAAATAACCTTTCAACAGGACTTGAGGGAGGGTTGTCAAAGTTACCAATATCTTCATAAGAGATATCCAAAGGGACATTTTCTAGCTCATCGACGAGATTAAAAGGAATTGAACTTGAAGGGGGATCTTGAGAGACATGGGTTTTATCATCCGAAACCACTGCCTTTCTGACACGCGATTTCCTCACCAAGGAACCTTCTTCGGTATCCTCTTCATCTTCAGATCCATGGGCTTCAGCAGTTTTCCTCTTGGAGGAAGATACGCTCAAAATCTTCTCTTGTGCAGAGCTTACAGAAAGCCTCACTGAGGGAGCAGATGCAGGGCTGATACCGCGAATGGAAAACTCTAATTAAAAAAAAGAAAAAAAAATTTGTACATTAAAAGAAAGGAACAAGCAAAGAGGAAGGAAACCACGTGAATAAAAAGGTACCATGGGTCTTCACTTTCCATCCGAATTTTTGTGAAAGAAATTTTCCAAATCTTTTATCCATGGAGCAGCAGTCAATATTTTTTCTACCCAAGCGAGAAAATAAGGAATTTCTTCGAAAACTTCCATGGTTGCTGAAAAAATGAATATACGTTCATGTAAAGAAACTCAAGACATCAAAGAAAGTAAAAGAAAAAAAAAGAAACACTTACATGCAAAGTTTCATTTTTCAGGAAAAGGCATGTATTCATCACCTACTAATCTACGAGTGGGAGCAGCGAAAAATCGGGCATACCAGTCACGGTCACGGTCATCCTCGGGGCTGACTAAAACCCTTTTACTTCTAGCCACGAGATAAAAGACACCTTTACGAAACAGTTTTGGAGAATAAAGGTGAAGCAAGTGACGGAAGGTAAAAGGGGAGGAAACTAAATCCGACAAGTAGCAAAGGCAAGCAACTATCCTCCATATGATGGGACCGATTTGACTGAGGCAAATATTGAAATAGCGATAGAACTCAATAATCACTGGGTCAATAGGAGGTTTAAACCCTAAAGTTATAGGACAAGTGTAAACAAAAAAAAAACCAGTATAATAAGAAGTGATTCTTTGATTGGCACCAGGAATCAAAACTGAAAAATATGGTTTCCAATGGCATTCACGTCGAACTAAAGAAATAAGTCCTGGAGTGATCAGACTTGGGTAATGCTCAGAAGGATTAAGAGATGCTTTAGAAGAAACTTGCTTTTTCATAGCTTCGCGGTCTGATACGAAAGAAAACTCTTGAGGGGCAATTTCAAAAACTGTAGGCTCACGCATGGGTTCATTTTGATCCCCTCCCTTAGAAAAAGATTTAGGGGTTAAGGGAGATTTAGCCCTAGAAGAAGATGGTTTGATAGTACTACTTTGCAGAGTAGAACAACGAGTAGATAATGAACCTAGAATACGGAGTCTGCCACCTCTCGTACTCCTAGTAGGTGCAGTAGAAGTAGCAAGTTCTTTAGCAATCACCACTTTACGAGGGTCTGGTGTTGAAGAAGACATCTTTAACAAAGGAAAATATAGAAAAAAGATGAAGAAATATGAGGAAAAGTCAGGGAGATGAATGAAAAGAAGAAGTAAGAGAAAAATCAAGCTTGACGAAGTATTTATAAGGAAAAGCAACCACCATCAGAGTTGATCGTAAGGAACTGTCATAATGGAACCGTCACTTCGTGACTGATGTAGCTGCAGAAAAACGCTAAACAAATGCTAAAAAATCACAGAAATAATCATGGTGAGACACATGTATTGAGCATTAAGTAGACGTGACATGTCACATCGGTTCTAAAAAAGACATTATGATACTCGAGAAACGACGACAAGGAGTTCCCGCCATAAATACTTACCACTTCTCGAATATTTAGTTGAGAATATTTAGAAAGTGGAGGGACTATCTGTATTGGTGAAAACAAGGTATGACATGTGGACCATAAAAAATGTGACAGGTGGCATTTCCAATTAGACGAGTTAAAGAATTCAAGAAGGCACGAAAGAAACACCCCTGGGATTTCGCTGGGAAAGGAACCGGCTCTGACAGCCGGAAAAGAAGCAATAGGAGCGGAATCGATAAAGACCACTAAAGAGGGAAGATGCACGAATATGTTATAAATAAGGAAGAGAAATAGACATTAATCGTGGTTACGGGAAATGTTCAGTCATAAATGCTTCCGTTACAATTATATATGGTAACGGGTAATCAAGCCAATTAATGCCAGTACAAGCCCGAATTAAGTAAGGAAACCATTATAATTGTGTACTCCTATATAAGGACCTAATCCTTATTTGTAATGGTATTTGATTTTTATTAAGTATATGCAATTATTCTTTAGTTTTTTCATAAGCTTCCAACCGCAATTCTGGGAGAGATTATAAATATACTTTGAATTTTCTTTCCCTGTTAATTGCTTTCGTTATTTGTTTTATTCTTCAAATTATTGAGAAGTGAAGTAAATTTTGGTTATTAGTAACCCGATTTGTATTTGATATTGACTTTGATCGAGATATCTATTATTGGGTTAAGCAAAAATTTCATCTATAGGAATTCAAAAAAGAAAAAAAAGAGGCTCCCTTGTGTCTGGCTAGGAGATTCAACCATTTATGTTCTCTCTTGGTTTTTTGGTGATTTTTGAACTCCCATGCAAATGATATCATAGTTACAATGTACAATGAGAGGAGTAATGATTAGGGACAAATTATAATTGAGCTTGAATTCAAATTAGTTTATAAGGATATTAATTTTAACCTACAATTTTAAGGTCATCATCATTGATAAAGGTTGGGATGAATAATTTTATTTCACCCTCAATCAGAGCCTAAAGGTTTGAAGTTCAAATCCTGAGAATAAAAAAAATTCTAATAAGAAGTGTGTTCACCTTTGAAGAAACTGATACAATGCGAATCCAAATTAGTCATCGTTCCAAAAAGAATACAAAACCAAACATAAAGAAGGAAACCAAAAGCGTTATCATTAATAATTATATATTCAAGTTTTTTTGTTGGTAGAGAAATATTTTATTTATTACTATATAGCAATATTACACAAAAATAAATGTCTCATTGGGATCATTGTTCCTAGTAGAGACAATAGCAATAAGATTTGACGCAGTACTGCTATTTTGAGCGCACACATGTTACCAAAGCCGGGTAAATTATTATTACAAACATTTCCATTAAGTTCACACACAAAATGATCCAAACTTGTCATCCTGGATAGCCAGGGACAAAGCTAGCCCTTTGATTACGGGTTCAGGCAGAACCCAGAAGTTTTTGTCCAAATTTTATATTTATCTTAAAAATTAATTGGACATGTATAATCCATTAATTTAGAACCTAGTGACTTAAAATAAAGTTCACTTGAAAGATCTGCTTCGCGCACTGATGGTCAGCGTGGAGGCAACCGCAGAGTAGAGCAGGATGCTCTAAAGCAATTGATTGCAGAACACATGAATGATGCACTGGAGGCTTTTGTCAGAGGATTACCCAACGCAGCGCAAACTCCTCCAAGTTAATACAACAACTTTGAAGAACCCGTGTTCAAGGCTTGATAACTCTGGAAGTGGAGAAATGCCCAATGAATCTCGCGATGAAGGGTTAGGTACACCAAATAATTCTAGTGTACAACATTTAGTGCTAACTTTGCAGAAACAGTTGAAGGAGCAAAATGAGCGTATAGAGAAAATACCTGACGTACCTCCCGTGATCAAAGGTGTGGATATTGACAAGTATTCACGAGAATCCTAGAAGCCAAGTGCAACACCTTTGCCAATTCCTAAAAAGTTTAAAATTCCTGATATTCCCAAATATGATGGAACGTCTGACCCCCGGGTTCACGTAACCGCATTCAGTACTGGTGTGAAAGGTAATGATTTAACGAAGTAGGAGATTGAATGATTTTTGGTTAAAATGTTTGGCGAAACACTCACAAAAGGAGCATGATATTCTCTCTTACCTGGAAATTTCATTGATTCTTTTGCTGAGCTTGTAGATTCATTCATTAAAGCACATTCGAGGGCTCAAAAAGTTAAAAAAAAAAAAAAGAAGGATGGAAGACATCTTCAAAGTTAAACAAGGGAGTATAGAATTGCTCTGAGAATTCGTATATAGATTCCAACGAGAGAGGATGATACTGCCGCGAGTACCTGATAACTGGGCGGCATTCACGATCAACTTGAACGAGAAAAGTTCAGAAGCCACGAGGAGGTTGAAAGAAAGTTTGAAAGAATTTCCTTCAATAACTTGGAACGACGTGTACAATCGATACATCACGAAGCTGTGGATAAAAGAAGATACGATTCCACAACCAAGGGTTGAAGAAAGACCAGGTTCGAGATGTTTAGAATCAGGGAGAAGGTCCGGAAAAAATAAGTACGAGCCATACATGGGACCTTCGGGGCGAGTCTCGATCTAAACAAGAGAATGCATGATTTGATTCAAGATCAAGAAAAAAAGACGCGAGTTCTTCATCCAAGTTCAAAAAGGAGCGGGATGCCTGAAGCAATGATTTCGATACACAAGCAAGAATAGGGGATTATAGCTTACATTAGAACCTCTGAACTGGTGGCTGTTCTAAGAGGGATGGGAGATAAGGTGCTATGGCGGAAAGAAATGAGATCAGATCCAAACAAAAAGAACCCAGATTTCTGGTGCGAGTTTCATAATGATCATGGCATAGAACAACAGATTGCAGGCTTTTCAAGGAGAGGTCGAACATTTAGTGAAGCAAGGCTATCTTACTGATCTGTTCAGTGAGAAAGTGAGACAATCATACATGAAGAACAGATAAGAAACGCGAAAGCCTCCATCACCAAAGAGAACAGTCAACGTCATAACCGGAGGAGATGAAGTTAATGGAGTAACATACACAGCCACGAAAAAGACATCAAAAGTTACTATTACTCACGGAAAGCAAGTTTGCCAAGTCTTGGATGGTGACAGTATAACGTTTGACGATGCAGACGCGGACGGCTTGATGATTCCTCACAACGATGCACTGGTAATATCTTTACTTGTACATGATACTAATGTAAAACGAGTTTTGATTGCCAGGTAGCTCAGTGAACATTATTTTACTGAGGGTGGTAAAGGAAATGCAAGCTAATGATAAGGTCATACCAAAGGCACGGTCTTTGTCTGGATTTGATAATTCAAGCGTTGATACTAAGGGAAGTTGTACTGGCCACATTTGTAGAAGGAGTCATCAAAGATATGAAGTTCCAAGTGATAGGCGCAGACATGGCCTATAATATAATCTTGGGAAGACCATGGATTCATGATATGGATTTTTTCCCATCCACGTTGCATCAAGTTATCAAATTCCCTTCACAGTGGGAAATCAGACAAATCTACGGAGATCAACAATCTTCACGAAGTATTAATTCAGTGGTGTTTACAAACAAAACAACCAACGATGCAGATGCGAAATAGCAATTAAAGAATTCAGTTGGGGACACTATTGTTCATACCTCAACTGAAAACACACAAGGGCAGACTGATGTAGACTCAAGACTTGATGTGATTCAAGAGCCAGAGGAAAGTGAGAACATTAAAACAACCACGGAGGAGCTAGAAGCTGTAATACTATTTGTCCACTGGCCAAAAAGAAAAGTTTACATTGGAGCAAATTTGAGCCTAGAAATGAAAGGTAAGTTAATTAAATTTTTACATGCTAACGTAGATTGCTTTGCTTGGTCGCAACAGATATGATAGGTTTACCACCGGAGGTGATGACTCATAAGCCAAATGAGGATCCATTACACCCATTTGTCAAACAAAAGAAAAGGAAGCAAGGGTCCTTCAAAAATCAAGTGATCCAGGATGAGGTACAAAAACTTTTGAAAATTGATTTAATATGAGAGGTAAAGTACCCGGACTGTTTAGCTAATACTATTATGGTTCCAAAAAAGAATGGAAAATAAAAAGTTTGTGTAGATTATACTGATTTAAATAAGGCTTGTCCTAAAGATTCATTTTCTTTACCGCATATAGATCAATTAATTGATCCTACCACATGTCATGAGATTTTAAGTTTTTTAGATGCATATTCTGGTTATAACCAGATAAAAATGGACACTCTAGATAAGGAGAAAACTTTGTTTATCACAGACAGCGGGACGGTACTTATTGCTACAAAGTCATGCCATTTGGCTTGAAAAATACTGGAGCCATATATCAGAGATTGGTGACTAAAATGTTTCAAGAACACCTGGGAAAAACTATGAAAGTCTACATAGACGATATGTTGGTTAAGTCAACACAGGCGGGGGATCATTTTCAACATTTGTCTAAGACCTTTGAAATTCTCTGCAAGTACAACATCAAGTTAAACCCCGAAAAGTGTGCTTCTAGCGTGGCTTTTGTATTTTTATAGGAGTTAGGCCTCACAATATATTTGGTTTCAGTTAAGTTTTTAGGTTTTCTTGTTTCTAACAAAGGTATTGAAGTAAACCCCACATAGATCTAAGCAATTGAGGAAATACCTGATATACTCACGAGCAAGAAGTGAGTGCAAAGATTAACATGCATGATAGCAGCTCTGGAAAGGTTTATATCAAAGTAATCGAAAAAACGTTTTAAATTATTTTCAGTGTTTAAAAAGCAAAATCAGTTTGAATGGACTAACGACTGCCAACAAGCTCGAAGGAATTAAAGACATATTTATCAAATCCACCTCTATTAGCAAAACCAAAAGACTTAGAGAGGTTGCTCATTTACCTCGTTGTGTCAGAAGTAGCGGTAAGCGCAATATTGGTACGTGAAGATAAAGGTAAGCAATCTCCAATTTATTATGTTAGTAAGTCTTTACTAGAAGCTGAGACACGGAATCCTTACCTAGAAAAACTTGCTTTAACTTTAATTATGGTATCGAGAAAGTTACGACCTTAATTTCAGTATCATCCTATTTCCGTTATAACTGCTTTCCCACTAAGGAACATACTACATAAACATGAGTTATTAGGTACATTAGCTAAATGGGTAATAGAAGTTAGTGAATATGATATTATATATCAGCCTACAACCGCAATAAAATCACAGGTGTTAGCAGAATTTGAAGCAGATTTTAGTACAAACCTAGTTCCTAAATCATAAAAAGAGCTACAAGTATTTACCGCAGCTAATCCGGGGACTTGGACCCTATTTACTGACAGTTCCTCAAATGTTAAAGGAGCAGGTTTGGGTATTGTTCTAATTCCACCCTCGGGAGAAGCCATAAGACAGGTAATAAAATGTTACCCAATCGCTAACAATGAGGAAGAGTATGAAGCTGTGATTGCAGGCTTGGAACTGGCACGAGAGCTTCGTATCGAACAAATTGTGATCAAAAGTGGCTCGTAGCTGGTGGTTAATCAAATGCAGGGGACTTACGTGGCAAGAGAGACACGAATGGAATAATACCTCGAAAAGGTATGAGAATTGCTTAGAGAATTTCAGAGATGAAAAGCTGTGCAAATACCCAGGGAGGAGAAGCAGACACGTTGGCAAATCTCGCATCTGTCGCTGATGCAACAAATGCTGTTGTGGTACATTTGTTTCATTCAACATTCAGCCAAACCAAGAGTGAGGTAAATTTCAATAATTTAACTTGGGATTGGAAAAACTAATTTCTGAACTTTTTGCAGTATGATATTTTTCTTGAGAATAAGAAGAAATCCCAATTGTTACAGTTGAAAGCTACTCAGTATTGTTTAATTCGAGGAAATTTCTATTGCAAAATGTTTGGTGGACCTTTAGCACGATGCTTTGGACCATCACAAACGGAATATGTAATGAGAAAAGTACAGGGGGCACTGTGGCTATCATGCCAGGGGAAGATCATTGGTGAAGACATTAATAAGGGCAGGATATTATTGGCCAAAAATGAAAGAAGAAGCAGAAAACTTCGTAGCAAGGTGCGATAAATGCCAACGATATGCCAATAATATGCATTGACCAGCAGAACTGTTGCATTCAGTTATATCATCATGGCCCTTCATGAAATGTGGGATGGACATCGTAGGGTCCTTGTCTCAAGCTAAGGGAAAGGTACAATTCATGTTAATTTTAGTGGATTATTTCTCAAAATGGCTAGAAGTAGGTGCCTTTAAACAGGTGTGAGAAAAGGAAGTTACGAATTTCATCTGGAGAAATATTTTATGTCGATTTGGAGTCCCAAAGGAGATCGTCTGTGACAATGGCCAACAATTCATCGGTGCGAAAGTCGCCGATTTCTTCCAAAGCTGGCAAATTAAACGAATTACTTCCGCACCTTATTACCCAGGGGCTAACGGATAAGATGAGTCAACAAATAAGGTTATCATCAATAACTTAAAAAAGCGATTGGAAGAATCAAAAGGCAAATGGCGAGAAGTACTACCAGGGGTGCTATGGGCTTACCGAACAACGTCAAAAACTAGTACGGGCGAGACCCCCCCACTTGTGTACGGAACAAAAGCTTTAATTCTGGTGGGGATAGGCGAACCAAGCACGAGGTACACACATACTACTGAAGCAACAAATGAGGAAGAGTTATGGGTAAATTTGGATTTGATAGAAGAAAGGAGGGAAGTAGCATTAATTCGGATGGCAGCTCAAAAGCAGATGATTGAACGATACTATAACAGGAAGGCCAACTTGAGGTACTTCAAGATTGGGGACTTCGACCTCAAAAAGGTGTTTCGGTCAGCAAAAGCGGCAAGAGGCAAGAAAATTGAGTCCAATGGGGAAGGCTGGTATAGGGTTAGAGTCGTCGCTAGAAAAGGAGTGAGATGACAAGGTATTACCATCGAATTGGAATGTTGTCCATTTGAAGAAGTATTACTTCTAAAAGAGGTTAATACCCACGGTCAGGTGTCACGCAAGTTCGATTTTATTTTGTTCATTTGAATTTTACTAACTATTTTAGATGATAGGCAAAAAGCTGGCCCGTAATAAATGATGATATTAGACCCGAAAGATACGTGAAATACTGAATTATTCCCAGTCTAGGTTACAAATTTTCTGATGGAAAAAAAGGATTATGCAGTCATCATCTAAAAAATTATCTCCGAGTCCCCTTTGTATTGTCCTTTTTAGGAAAAAGACCAGAAGAAAGGAGTTGATCCAGTGTTCGAGATTTCATGCTTCAATGCTCCAACACTAAGGGGACTATGCATATAGAAGGTTACACAAGGAAAGAAGATGTATACCAAGAGCATAGTTCAGCCTGAATCAAAATCTTGAAGAATCCTTGAAGATTTTCAAGAATTTTCAAAGGCGTTCAAACTCGCAAAAAATATGCAAGATATTCCCACGAGCTTCTACCATAAATTTAGTCACGGGAATATATACCCGAATTTATAAACCTTCTATAATGAAAGCACTTATGAAAATAGTTTACGAACAGTTATGAAAATGGTGTACAAACCTACTTATTTGAAAGTTTAAGAAATAAAACTTCCTCAAATTACTTATTGTTTCATATCTACTTCATTTTTATATCTTTGCACCAATATGAAGATGAGACGTCATCTTCATCAATGTTGTTAATATAAAAGGCCCCTCTTTACAAAAACTTGTGCATATTGAAGTCGCGGTCTACCAAAGCATTTTAAGTGCAAGAATAAGCTCAAAATATCAAAGACCAGAAAGCATAATATGCGCAAAAGAAATAAAGATATTTATATCATTACCCCAAAAATAAGGGTGGTAAACCTTCCAAAAATTATCCAAAAACACAATAGAATTCCAACCAAAAACCAAAAAACAAACACTTTCAACAAAAAGTCAGGAAAGGGGAGAACTAGGGAGTATCATCCACGGGAGAAGAAGGATTAACTTGAGGAGAAGAGGCTTCACCAGGAATAAGTCCATCTCCATCACCCTTGGAACCTTTGTCCTCGGGCTTAGAGAAGTTTTGATGCTGCTGAGTCTATTTAATTGTTTCTCTAACCTTTGCAATCTTAGCATTAAGGTCAAAACCTTCCTAGTTGTCTTCAACTAAAGTCTCGAAGCGAGTGTTCAAAAAAGTCCAGCTAATATCAAGTGTTGACTTGTCTTCAAGGGCTTTGTAATCCTTCTCCCACTGCTCGATCTCAACTTTCAACTCTTCTTCTTTTGCCTCTGAAGCTTCATAAGCTGCCTTCAAAGGAGCAAGAGAACTTTCAAGGAACTGAATCTTATCTGTGGAAGCACGGAGGTCTTCTTGAGTTTGGGTGAGCATCTGTACTAGATCACCCGTATAAACCTCTTTTTGATTAAGGTGCTCTTTCAAACTCCTTATCTCTTTAGTAGCCTTGGAATGTTGTTTAGCAAAGGAGGATTCCAGCCTATCCTTATCTTTCTCAACTTGACTGGAAGAAGCTTTTAAAACTGCTAGTTCAGTAGAGACCATCCTCAGTTGTTGTTCCAAAGCTCCTTTCTCCTCAGTAAGAATGTCTTTCTCCAGTTGAAGGCCTTCAAATTGTTCTTTCCAGTTATCAGCCTCAGCGCGCAACTCAGCTACCTGCTGATTAGTCCAAGAAATCCTTTTCATAAGCTCTATACCTGTCAAATTGATCTACAAAAAGACAAAATAAGAGGAGTTATGAATGAGAAAAAAAGGAAAGAAAAATAAGTAAGTTAAGATATACCTTAAGAGAAGAGTGAATGATGTCATTCATCAAGGTCAAAGAACTATGACCCTCCAACTTCTTCTTTTCCACGGGTCCTAGCAACGATTTTAGCCGCACATCGGCTTGTCCAGATTTTTTCAACAAATTCTCACTATCGGGGACTTCAATCAAAACCTTTTTCATACCCCGTCTGCTGCTAGAACACTCAGCTTCTACAGGAAGGGCAGTAGCGGGGCCAACCATTGGGGTAACTGTAGGCAAAGAAACAGGGGGGTTAATAGGAGGTGCAAGCTCTTTGGAAACAGGCCCGAGTCCTTCTTCACCCTCAAAGACATGGGCGAATAACCTTTCAACTGAACTTGATGGAGGGTTGTCTAAGTTACCAACGTCTTCATCAGAATTATCCAAAGGGACATTCTTCGGCTCATCAACGAGACTAAAGGGAATTGAACTTGAAGGAGGATCTTGAGGGACATGGGTTTCATCATCCAAAATCACCCGCCTTTTCTACCCAAGCACGGAAGCCAGGAATTTCTTTGGAAACTTCCATGATTGCTGAAAAAATGAATATACAATCATGTAAAGGAACTCGGGACATCAAAGAAAGAAACACTTACGTGCAAAGTTCCATTTCTCAAGAAAAGACTTGTTTTCATCACCCACAAAACCACTAGTAGGGGCAGTAACAAATCGGGCGTACCAGCCACAGTTACGGTCATCCTCGGGGCTGACTAAAACCCTTTTACTTCTAGCCACGAGAGAAAAGATTCTTTCACGAAACAGTTTTGGAGAATAAAGGTGAAGTAAGTGACGGAATGTAAAAGGAGCGGAAACCAAATCCGGCAAATAGCAGAGTCAAACAACTGTCCTCCACACGGTGGGACCGATTTAGCTGAGGCAAACATTGAAGTAGTGACGAACTCAATGATGACTGGGTCAATGGGAGGTTTAAACCCTGAAGTGAAAGGATAAGTGTAAACAAAAGAAAAGCCAACATGGTAAGAAGTGGTCTTTGATTGGAACTAGGAATCAAAACTGGAAAGTCCGATTTCTAATGGCATTCATGTTGGACTAAAGAAAAAAGTCCTTGAGTGATCATAATTGCGTAATGTTCAGCACGATTAAGAGATGCAATGGAAGAAAGTTAATTTTTTATGGCTTCACGGTCTGACACGAAAGAAAACTCTTAAGGAAAATCTTAGAAACTATAAGCTCATGTATGGGTTCGTTATGATCCTTGCCCTTAGAAGAGGATCTAGGGGGTTAAGGGAGCTTTATACCTAGAAGAGGATGGTTTGACAGAATTACTTTGAGAAGTAGAGCTGCGAGTAGAAAATGAACCAAGACTGCGGAGTATGCAACCTCTCCTACTCCTAATAGGAGAAGTAGAAGGAGCAAGTTCATTAACGATCACAACCTTACGAGGGTCTGGTGTCGAAGAAAACATATTTGGCAAAGAAAATACAGAGGAGTATGAGGGAAGGTAAAGGAGATGAATGCAAAGAAGAAGGAAGAGGATTTCAAAAAAAAAAAAGTCAAGCATAACGAAGTATCTATAAGGAGAACAACCGTCATCAAGGTTGGCCATTATGAACTTTCATAATAGAACCATCACTTCGTGACTGATGTAGCCGCAGAAAAGCCCTAAAAAAGAGCTAAAAACTGCAGAACCAATCAAGGTAAGCCACGTGGCTTGGGTATTAAATGGACGTGGCATACATTGCATCGATTTTGAAAAAGGCATTATGATATTCTAGAAGAGGCGGCAAAGAATTCCCGCCATAAAAACTTACCACTTCTCGAATATTCAGAAAGTGGGGGGGACTATCTATTGGTGGGAAAAAAGCATGACACATGGACTATCATCAAGGTGACAAGGCATGACACATGGACCATCAATAAGGTGACATGTGGCATACACAATTAGATGAGTTAAAGAATTCAAGAAGGCACGGGTGAAACACCCCCGAGATTTCTCTGGGAAAGGAACCATCTCTGATAACTGGAAAAGAAGAAATAGGAGCTGAATGTATAAAGACCATTAAAGAGTTAAGGTGCATGAATCTGTCATAAATAAGGAAGACGTGGTTACGGAAAATCTTCAGTCATAAATGCTTCTGTTATAATTATATATGGAAACGGGTAACCAAGACAATTAATGCCATTAACAAGCCCGAATTAAGTATGGAAATCATTATAATTGTGTACTCCTGTATAAGGACTTAGTCCTCATTTGTAATGGCATCTGATTATTATTGAAATATATGCAATCATTCTTTACTTTATCCATAAGGTTCTAATCGCAATTCTGGGAGTGATTATCAATTTTTCTTTCCTTGTCAGTTATTTCTATTATTTATTTTATTCTTCAAGTTATTGGTAAAGTAAAGTAAATCTTGGTTATTAGTAACCCGATTTCTTCTTGATATTGACTTTAACTGAAAAATATATTTTTAGGTTAAACAGTAATGTCCGCTATATCCAACTTTGATCCTTTCTTAGCCAAAGAGATGCGCAACTTTATTCCCTTTCCTAAAATTCTAGTTACCAATTGATGTGTTCTTAAATATTGACACTGTCCAAGTAAGTAGGGGCGGAGCTAGCATATGGAATACGGTTTGGCCGGATTCAAAAGATTTGATTCAAAATTTATATTTGTTTAAAAAATTTATTTAAATTTATACTCCTTTCGTTTTAATTTATGTAAACCTATTTCCTTTTTAATCCGTGCTAAAAAGAATGACCTTTTTCCTTATTTGAAAAAATTTATCTTTATTATAAAAAATATATATGTGCCTCATTTAGCACCACAAATTCAAAAATCTTATCTCTTTTCTTAAATTTAGTGTCCGATCAAATAGGTTCACATAAATTAAAACGGAGGAGTATAATTTATTAATTTAAAACCAAGTCAATTAAATATATTAGAATCTAAAACCGATAAACTTCAAATCTTAATTTTTCTCGGCAAGTAAGTTTACCTGAGTTGGAGCACATAGACTTGCACCAAATGTTGTAACTCGACTTCGAACCTGAAATCTCATATTGTTATTTCCAATACATAAAAATTAAAAAAATCCAGGCCATCACCCTTGGGACAAAAACCAATAAGATAAAAGGGGCAAGCTTTTGAATTAAATCATATCATTTGAATAAATTTTCGTTACAAAAGAAAAAACAAACTAAAAGGCGCAAGTATGTTATCTCAACTCACATGTTACAGAGGAAAACCTAAACAATAGTTTATAAATTTGTTGACTTAATTGTGATTTTTCCTCAAAGGCATACGAAACATATTTTATCAGTAAAACAATCAAGACAATAAATGCAAGGTCGGTATAAACCTAACTTAATTTTTTTTCCTTCATGAAATAGATACTAGTTTTATTTAGTTAAAGAACAATATTCAGAGTGATCATAAACATTACATACTCCAAATAATATCCTCGCAGGAAAATTAAATTCCCAAAGACCTCTTGAGACAAAGAGATGACTAAACATGTAAAAGAGAAACTAAGGAGTTGATATGGCGCTTCCAAGAAAATATGCATCATTATCCAACCTTGATACAAAATAAACTTTATAATTTTGATAAAACAAAATGCTTCAGCAGGCATAGGCTTCTCAATAACATGCTAGGGTATTTTTGTCCATACTCACGTTAAAGAAGAATTAACCTAAATAGTCGCTCACTTTATCACTTAAACTAAAAATAGCTGGTGAATATATAATATGTGTATAATTTATATATTATATGTGTATAATTGTGTATAATCAATATATATGATTAAACAATTAATATGACCGGCTATTTGTGTAAAGATCCTCACATTAAATGTGGCTACCTTTCAATAATTGTGCAAACATGATTATTTTTCAATAACCAACCGTATAAAAATGGCTATGCCGTGCCATTTTTACCTTTAATGATGGTTAATGGACTCACTACTCCATAGAGTACAATCAGACCTCTCTATAGCATCATCCCTATATAACATCCCTATATAACACTTATTCACTATAAAACTAATTTTTTCTCAGAATAAAATTTTAAATATATTTTACTTCTCTATAATATCTTTTTATCTATAACAACGATAACCATATTAATAGCAGAATTGCTTTTTGTAAAATTACCCCTCTATAACATCCATATAGAATCTTTAGGATTACTAATAATAATTCTAAAATATGCACGCAATCTTTTTCATTGAACAAAGTTTCTATCTTGCATAAGATATAAGATTTAAAGATTTTCATATGATATCTTTCCATTGGACAAATTCCAAAAACATATTTAGATAGAAAATATAACTATTAAACTTTTTAGATTATCTACAAGGGGAAACTATTGGATACCTTTTTGCTGAAAATTTGGATACGAATCTTCACCAATTCAAGCGTTATATCGCTAATAAAAAAATGAAATCTACGAAATAAGCTACAATTATAAAGTTCTTCAATCTTGAAAAAAATTATTTTTTAGGTAGCTTTAAAATATCTGCCTTAGAGTTTAAATCTTTATACTTTTTAGTTCTGAATTTATTATTAATGTATTAACTTTCTTCAATATTTAACTAGTGAAATATGCATATCTTTTGAGATTTTAAATTTGAATAATTTTCTTATCTTTTATATGTAACATTTAAAAAGAAAATAATAATTGATTTTTGGATAAATTTTATCTATAACAGCCACAAAATATTTAAGCGTCAAATGCATATGTGTATAACAGTCATTCACTATAAAAATAAAAAAATATCGAAACAAACGAGACTGTTATAGAGAGGGTTGACTGTAATAGCTTGGGCCTTCCACAAATTGCCGAACCTCAAGTGCTCTCAATGGGTTTGACTGGACTCCAAGATCTCATTAAATGGGCCAAGCAAATGTATGGGTGTGAAATTAAAAAATAGCCAGATTTACAAGTGGTAATTGAAAAATAGCCATAGGTTCAAAAGATGTAAAGAGAAATCTGAACGAGAACGCTGTTCAAAATCCGAAAAATATTCTAGCATAATATACTGGAGTTCGAATTCTTGACATGGGAACTTCTAGCATAATATACTGGAGTTCCAGCATAATATATTGGTTCAACATAATATGCTGGAAGTTCATACACAGGTGCTCCAATCTCTACTATATTATGCTAGCTTTCCGTGTGCTGGAGTTCCAACATAATATGCTGAAAGTTTATACACAACTGCACCAATCTCCAGTATATTATACAGGAACTTTCCGTGTTGCAGCAAAATAGTAGCTATTTTTCATTGAATTCACAAACGTAATTATTTTTCAATTACTAATACGAAATTGACTATCCCGTACTATTTTCACAGTGGACTTTGGAACCCATGGATACTCCAGATCTTACCTTGACCCTTGTTTAGGCCTTTGGTAAGACTGAAAATCATTTTTTATTAATATCCGTACTAAATTAAAGTTCTTGCAAAAAGTAAACTATATTAAATTTTTTGGTCTACCTCTAATTTCGATATAAATGACGTACCTTAATGGTTAGGGTTCTTGCAATTTGTAATGACGAGTTTATAAACATTCTTCTAAACGTAGAACACACGACTTTCCTATTCATGATTTCTGAATTCATTATTCGGAATAGTATATACTAATACCCAGTCGGAAGAAAAGCATAACTTTATTCCTACTCCAGTGAAACTTTGGTTTTAGAATCCCACTTCCATTCTCTAAATAAAAACTAAAATAAAAGAGAATGAAAGGCCTCCACTCTTTCGCGGTTCCCTCAAAAAACTTGCTATAAGTTTTTGTTTTGAAACAAAGAAAAATAATATCAACCAATAACTCAGTTGCTACATGCAGGGACGGCTCAAGTACATACGGGGTCAAAGTTAAAATTTAATATGAGATCTAAATTTTTAAAAGAAAATTATAAGATATATTTTATTTAAAATCTATTCTTCTAACTTTTTGAGATACGAAATTGTTAATAATTTTTTTTGATCAATTTTATTTAATAATTCCTTTTCGATTGATAATTTAGCCAACTCATTTAGCTAGTGTTTGGACATAAATTTGGTTGAAACATGAAAAAAATTGAAGTTGTATTGAAAAATAATTTTGAGAAGTTAAAGTTGAGTTTGGATATGCATTTTATTTGAAAAAAAGCTGAAGTTTTGTGAATAGAAGAAAAATTTTCGTCCAAAAATTGCCCTAAGCCAATTTTTGGGAATTTGAAAAATTTTGTCAAATTTTGTTTCAAAAATTGATCATATCCCATAAACAAATAATATTTTTAATTTTTTTTTTGTGAAAAGTAGCCAAAATCTATGGCCAAATGTGAGCTTAATCTTTCTTGAGATATTGTTAATCTTAAATAAGATTTCATAGAGCAATAGAAGTATAGAACTATTGGAAGCTTAAAAGTATTGTTGAACACTTGAACTAATGAAATCTTGGAGAAAGAAGGAATGCTTGAACTAATGAAATCTTGGAGAAAGAAGGTGAATTAAATATCAAAGAGAAAGACAAAAAATATGTAGGGTTTCTGAAAATATGAAGACATTGAAAAAAAAGAAATTGACTTCGTCAAATTAAAAAAGAAAGAATAATTTTTTTTACGTTATCTAATGAAGAAGTAAAAAACAGAAAATTAAATTGTTGAAAAGCCTATTCGTCTACCTACCAGTTTTTAAGTAAGTCAAATTATTACATTATTAATATGTCTAAAAAGTTCTTCTTTCCTTTTATATTAAAAACTTTATTTTTTTAATTAAAAGTACCAACATATTATTTTTTAAAACCTATAAACCTATTATTTTAAAAAAAAATTCTCCTCCCCTAAATTTGGGGGCCTAAGGCACAAGCCTTACTCCTCGCAACCTTAGAGCCGGCACTGATTACATGTATAGACGAAGGCGGAACCAATATATACAGGCTGAGCTAATTGTCCTTTTAAAGGGACAACAATTGCAGAGCAAAGAAGCGTCACACCCCTGGAAATAGCTATTGACTCTACATAGATAATAACAAAGCTAAAAATAGGATACGATACTTATGACACTATTATCTCTGAATGCAGGTTGTTGATTCAAAGGATGTGCAGAACAATGGTGAAATACAATTACAGAGAACAGAACAGGATAGCTAACCTACTAGCAAAGAAAGAAACAAAAACAAACTTTTTGAGAAGGACAATTATGATGTTTACAAATAAAGTATTTTGGATAGATATACTAGAAACTGCTTTTCCTAAAATATTTTGAATTATAAATGATACTATGGAACAATTTATGATTGGTATAGAGATACACAATACCCCTATGATGTATCTAATTTTGGCTCTCAGTTGTCAATATAATCAATTCCACTTTAACCACACAAAAAAAGATAGAAAGCGGAATGGTCCTTTACGTACCCTCGGTAGCCGCTCTCTACTCATCACGTGCCAAATAGTGTCTTTTTATGTTTTTTATAACTCTCTGGTTTATTAGCAGGTACATAATGTATAAAGCATCCCGCAATCATGTATGGTTCGAAAAAGAACTGTACTTTTAAAGGTTCATTTCATGTACGAGATAAGGTGAGATTAAGTGTGTGATTATATTTATACCGTCAATCATTATAAATTTATACCTAGACTTAATTTTGGATATTCCATCTTATCCTATTAAACTTGAAATTATTTTATCCGACCTCCCATGTGAGAAAAATTGGTCCAAAGATTATAATTCCGGAATAATTTAGTCCGCGAACCAAACGACTCTTAATGGTGTGATGTGGATCCCCAACTGTTATGTAAGCATTAATGGCTATTTTTACGTCTCGAACTCATGATCTATAGATCATACGAAAATAACTTTATCGTTATTCCAAGACCCCCTCAAATATATCAGCTCGCTTGACTAATTCAGATTTACCTGTATACTAGTATTTACTGACTAATTCTAATTAGTGCTATGTAATGTGCTCATTCAAGGGAAGATTTTTTACCGAAATCTTTTTCGTTCTCAAATCTCAAATATGAATCATTTAGCACCCGTTTGGTCAAGTTTTTTTCATATTTTTTTTAGCAAAACATGTTTGTTTATAGATTTTATCTATGTTTTAATAGATTTTGAAAATAAAATTGTCAAATCCCAAAACTAGATCTAGACTTGTTTTTGGTCCAAAATATCATTGTTTTATTTTTTAACAATTTCAAAAATTACTCCAAACTTTTGTATTTTATAAAAAAGCCCACCATCTATTATGACCCAACCAACCACCAGTTAGTTATTGGAGTATCATTTTCTTTTGGACTGATGGATCTTGTAATATTATTGCAACTTGACGAATTATAATGACTAATAATTGTGTTATTAGCAGTTGATAATAAAATATCATGTTATGTTTTTTGGATATTGTATTACATAGTTCATTATAAAAATAATAATTTTGTTCTAAATTTATCTATGTTCAGGATTATGGTTTGTGATAATGATAATGAATATAATCGATGAAGATTTTGCATATATAGGATTAGCAAGTTTATTTGTTTGGTATTGTTGGGTATTTTTGATAGTTTTTAGAACTTATGGGTACAATGACGGAGGCATGATTTCTGTTAAGGGGGTTTAAAAAAGAATGAAGTTAAAAAAGATTGTACCTAGTGAGAATTGAACCAAATGACTTTACAATATTTTGAACCCCTTGACAACTAAGTTATGCTTTTTGGTTGAGTCAAGGGGATTCAAAACATAATATATAGGTAAAAATCGGATTTTGCCTTATATAGACAGTTTAATTTTTGGGTGAAGGGGGTTCGGGTGAATCCCCTTCCGCCCACCTAAATCCGCTCCTGTATGGGTATAAGCCACATTTCATATTCTTTTTAAAAAAAGTAAAAAATATATTTAAAAAATTATATCCAAACAGATTTTTATCTTCAAACAAAACTTCACCCAAACCAAAATTTTTAAAATAAATTTGAAAATTTATGATCAAACGTTAACTTAATTTGGATAAAAGATCTCGTCTATTCCACCAGTAATATTTGTACATCATGCCCCTTAATAATTTTAAAAGTAAAAAAATAACTTCTTTTAGATCTCTTTGCGGCTTATGCTTGAGCCGGCCCTGATCATTGGATTTCATTAGATCATTTGTGGAAATTGTTATATGCCTGCTAAGACGAAGCATGGTAGCGTTTTATTTGTTTGTAATTGATCCTTACCGTCATCTTTCTACTTCTGTATTTAGATTTTAGGAGCTTTTATTTATCCTTTACTAGTTAATGTGTTCGCGCTTCACACGATAAAATACATTTTTTAGCAAATATAATTGATATTGAATGAAGAGAATTTTATAGTTGAAAAAAATAAATAACAAATACATAATGTAAGACATACACAAGAGAATAATTTTAAATCAAATGTATGAGGAAAATAAAAATAAAAATTTGAAATAAAAATACCGTATATTTTTTTTTGTAGTCTTATAATGACAAAGTTCTCAAGAACAATCCCTTAATTAGCGAGGATAAAGCAATCCGTTTTGCAATAATAAATATTCATCAGTGACTATAATTAGAGGTCACTATTATTCATAATCAGAAAATGAGAAATAGATAAAATAGAAGAGAATAAACCAGAATCTAAAGTCAGAACACAAGGAAAAAGAAGACAATTAAATCGATACATTACATAATCGCTTTGAATTCTTTCGATCTTTTTTTTCACAATTTCATAACTTCAAAATCCTAAAAATAAAGAAATAATAATCAATTAGTCAATTATTTTAGAAGCAGAATTGCTAATTCACTAATTGTCGTGATTATGATAGGTGAATAGAAAATGAATAAAATAACTACGCTCTGACAATTAATTAAAAACTAAAAACTGTTATAAAAATAGAATTAAGATAATAACATTCAAAAGTAAGATACGCAAATCGAAGCACAAAGCGAATTAACGTCATTCAAGTAAGTACTTCATTCGTTCACTTTTACTTGTCCACTATGAATTTTGAACACCCCTTAAAAAATAATATATGAAGTGCATAATTTACGATGATACTCATATTAATTGATGCATAATTTTAATAGATTTGAGAAAATAATTTAAAATGAGCAATTAATACTGTGGGTATAACAGAAAAAAAAATATTATCTTCTATTAACATGCTAAAAATGACAAATAAAAGTAAAAATCTATTTTTAAAATACTGAACAAGTAAAAGTGAACGGAGGATATACAGACTAAATAAAACCCGAAAAAAGGGAACGAAAGAACAAAGGAAAACCAAAAGGCAGAACACAAGAGAAAAAAAGGATAAATAGATCCTCATACTCTAAAAAGTCGTGATGAATTGTTCTGATATTTCTTGTAGAAATCTCAATACTCCAAAATACCTAAAACAAAATAAATCATCAATTAATCTATTATTTTAGAAGCAGAATGCTATCACTTTTTTTCTTTTTCTGGCAATGCTATTACTAATGATCACAACCGTAAATGAAATGAAACAAAGAAACTATATTTGGACAACTAAAAGATTAAAAACAGGTAAAGAATAAAATTTTAAATAAGGAAAGAAGAATACTTAGAAGCATTATTGA
The DNA here is from genome assembly GCA_002018475.1 of Nicotiana obtusifolia. Taxonomy (NCBI): domain Eukaryota; kingdom Viridiplantae; phylum Streptophyta; class Magnoliopsida; order Solanales; family Solanaceae; genus Nicotiana; species Nicotiana obtusifolia. The sequence goes on along the minus strand of MCJB01052852.1, from coordinate 286,215 downwards.
AACCTAACCGTTCAATTGTGCTTTTTGGTCAATCTCTATGGTGCATCCTTATTGAAGGCATATATATATATATATAAACAGTTTGAGTTTGTAATTGTTCTTATATGAAAAGAACAAGTCCTTGCACTTGACATCTGTCACGTTCCACTTTTATGCTTTCGTGGTCTCTCCTGCGTGGACCTATATAATCAAGGGACCCATTTAACATTTATGGCAAAAATAAATACTTAACATAGTTCAAAAAAACAGTTAAAGGAATTTTTACTCCATAATTTTTGATCAAAATTCGTGACATGAGATTAAATATGGACTGATAATCTGTCCTTGTGAGAAAATTTGAGTAAAAATATATTCAGTCAAAGTCTATTATATAATATACAAGTAACCAATATATTTTGTTGTAGGACATTGAGTAAATTACTAGTAATATACATAACGCAAGCCCCAATGCTATTCCATGTCTCTCATCTACAGTGACATAGTGGTTGTGGTCTATCAAGTCAGTACTCTGCTGAGTTTTGATGATCGGACTTAGGCTTTAATTCTTAAGGTGTCTTCTGGTCGGGAAACAAATTATTCCCTGATTAATTATTTCAATTATCCCTTATCCATCATACCAAATCGAGCCCTATGTAATTTGAAACTTAAGAGGCTAATCCTGAAGTTAGGG
>MCJB01052852.1:210906-271946 GCA_002018475.1 Nicotiana obtusifolia | reverse complement strand
AAACCCCCCCCCCCCCCACCCCCCAAAAGGAAGTTAGAGGCTGAAACTAACTCAACTATAGCAAGAACTTTGGGAAATACAACCTCTATATCTTCTGCTTTTTCTTCTTTGCATGATTTTTTTTGCTCTCCATTCTCAAAATTCTTAATTTAATAATAATGGAGACTAGTGTCACATGCTGTGCAAGAACAACAGCTCTCCTCCCAACTGTTTCTTCTCAACATTCAACTTCACTTGCAAGTCCAAGGTCCATTTCTCCCTCATTCAGCTCCAGGGTATGTCTTGATTTTCATTTACTCCTCTATTTCAATTGTTACTACAGGAGTTAACAGTAAGAAGAATTTTTACAGAATCGGGTCACCTAAAAAATAAATACAGGTAATCATTCACAGTGGAATAAGTGACCTGAAAAATAAGGTAAATTACATGCTAGAAGAGTTTAAATACACTAATGGTGTAAAAATTCCTTATACTTTCAGTGTGTATATATATATATATATATATATATATAAAAGGTAAATCCTTAACCATAGAAACGACGAAACTAGAGAAAACACGACCTTGAATGTCACAACAAGTTCTATACAAAGTATTTCACATAAAATTTGTTGATCAAGAAAAATTAAACATAAACTGATACGCCATAACTATGGCACAAATCTCTTGCAGAGTCTGAAATCAAGCTCATTATTTGGGGAATCATTACGCCTCGCGTCAAAATCATCACTTAAGGTTTCTAGGACCAAAAACTCTTCCCTGGTGACTAAATGTGAGATTGGTGATAGTCTGGTAAGTTTGATCATGTTGTTGATGATTCTATTTAAGCAGTTGTTTTATTAAACATGATTAACTAGTGTTCAAGACTTCATAAAATTGATGATAATAACTAGTGAATTGGTCTATTTATAGGAAGAATTTCTTACAAAATCAACCTCAGATAAGGGGTTGATTAGGCTGATGATGTGCATGGGAGAAGCAATTAGAACAATTGCCTTCAAAGTCAGAACAGCTTCTTGTGGAGGAACTGCTTGTGTCAATTCTTTTGGAGATGAGCAACTTGCAGTCGATATGCTTGCCGATAAGCTCCTCTTTGAGGTAGGACAATATTAAATAAAAGAACTATTCTACATATGTAGTATTGTAGACAGTGGTGGAGCCAAAATATTGTTAGGGAATTCAAAAAAATGCAAGAACACCATGTTCGAACATTATGACCAACAACAATAACTCAGTATAATCCCACAAGTGGGGTCTAAGGAGGGTAGTGTGTATGTAGACCCTTACCCCTACCCTGAGGGTAGAGAGGCTATTTCCGATAGACTCTACTTATGACCAAAACAATTTTTGAACTACCCGTGCCGCTATATTTGAAGCTTTCCTCTTGTCAAAGGGATTCAACAATTTGCATATATACAAAAGAATTTATTTTAACTCTGTTTTCATGGTATAATTTTTGATAAAAGGGATTCAGTTGAACTTCTTTCAGTACATGTAGCTCCACCCCCCAAGACAAAAGTACCTTATGGTGCTTGATAAGCAAATGCCCTATTAATTTCCTGAAAGGACTTTACCAAAAAGAATTTGTTCTTTTTGATTGCAAATTGAGACTCTACAATGTTAATTCTTGTCTAAGTTTGACAAAATTTTGTCCTTTTGATTGTTGATGTTTAGGCCTTGACTTATTCACACTTTTGCAAATATGCTTGTTCTGAGGAAGTTCCTGAGCTCCAAGACATGGGTGGCCCTGTTGAAGGTTAGCAAAATATATAATTTGGAACTACTTAATTTTTCATAAAAAAACATTAGGTTATAAAAGACACTGATGATTCTATTTGTGTCAAAAATTGAGAACAGGAGGATTTAGTGTTGCTTTTGATCCACTTGACGGATCCAGCATTGTGGATACAAACTTCACAGTCGGAACCATCTTTGGCGTTTGGCCTGGGGATAAACTAACCGGGATCACAGGAAGAGATCAAGTCGCAGCAGCAATGGGGATATACGGACCGCGAACTACATATGTTCTTGCTCTTAAAGATATTCCCGGGACCCATGAATTCCTCCTCCTTGATGAAGGTTTGAACATGAAAATAACAGTCTACTAAATCAGCAATATGAATCTGAACATTCAAACTGTAAAACCTTAAGGCAACAGGTGAAGTGACCAACGTTTCTTTTATTCGTAGGAAAATGGCAGCATGTCAAGGATACAACAGAAATTGGAGAAGGAAAAATGTTTTCTCCTGGAAATTTGAGAGCCACATTTGACAATCCTGATTATGCTAAGGTTTGATAAATCATTTTTCATTTTTTGTTTCCAATTGCTGATATCGGTGGGACGCATGTTTATACAATCTGCCTTTCCTATATCTTTTCTTTTGTTGTTCCCTTTTTCATTTTTTTTGGCTTTTATCTGGATTCTGGCATTCTTAGTCAGAGGCGGATCCATAATTTGAAGTTTATGGGTTCCGTCGTAATCTCAAATTAATATATAATAAAAACTGGGTTAATATTTAGATATTTACTGAATTTTTTAATAAAAATACAAGGTCTACGTAAAAGTTACTAGGTTCCCGAAAACCCATATAGATTCGCGTTCTGACTCTTGATTCTTGATGACAGCTGATAGATTACTATGTCAAAGAGAAATACACCTTGAGATACACTGGAGGAATGGTTCCTGATGTAAACCAGGTATTTTACTTGTGTACCTATAGTCTAAAACGCCATTTTTAAGTTCATAATTCATTCTTGAATTTTGCAGATAATTGTCAAGGAGAAAGGTATTTTCACAAACGTGATATCTCCAACTACCAAGGCGAAACTGAGATTGCTCTTTGAAGTGGCGCCCTTAGGATTCTTGATTGAGAAAGCTGGCGGTTACAGCAGCGACGGGAAACAGTCGGTTCTTGATAGGGTGGTTGTTAATCTTGATGATAGGACTCAAGTTGCTTATGGTTCAAAGAATGAAATTATCCGCTTTGAAGAAACACTCTACGGATCATCTAGGCTTAAGTCTGCTGAGGCAGTTGGTGCTGCTGCTTGAGGCCTGAGTGCAACCGCGCCATAAAATTGTTGGTGGGGATGTTATAATTCCATTAGAGTACAAAGGGAGATAGGTTAAGATCACAAGGCCAAAACTTGTGGCGGAAATGGTAATCAAACAGTTTCCTTTTTTCTGTATCTTTTACCTGGCAACTCTTTGTTTCACTAGATCATGTTCAAATCTCCGGAAAATGCTGGATTTTCAAGGTAAAAAGACGAAAAAGACAAATGTGTCATGTAAACTTTTTATTCATAACTTATGATGCAGAAAATGAGGTCGGGGACAGCAAAACATTGCTTGGAGTTAAGCTTTTAATACTTTTTCCTTATGAAGTATATAAACTTCTATTTGGTCAAGCAACATTACCATTTCTCAGTGAGAGGAAAAGCCACAGGACTCACCTAAACTAAAAAGCATAGGACCGCAAAAGCACCAGATTAGGCATATCTCTACGCTGCTTAATAAACTTCAAATTCAGTTGTTAGTGTTCCTATTTCGACTTAGAAGCTCTACCTCTTTACAAGAACTACTCTTTGGCCTAACAACAAATGTACTAACCTTGATATGTAACTTTGTATGCAAACCCAACATACAGTCTAGACAAGTCCAAATGCTGAAATCGTTCTAGATTGTCTGGTTACTCTGCTTGTTTCCACGCCTCAACAAGGGGAAAAAAGAACGAGAAAAGGAGCAGAATCTTTATAGTAAATACAAATCACAGTTTAGCAGCATTTTCCTATAATAGCCATTTTGTTAACTAAAATGACCTGCATTACATGTTTCAATTCTTAGCTAATACTTATAAGAACCAGAAAGACAAAATACAAGTTAAAAAGGAAAAAAAAATGGCTGTATCGCGCCAGGTAGGGGTCGAACCTACGACTTTCTGCTTAGGAAACAGACGCTCTATCCACTGAGCTACAGGCGCTTGTGCTGTTAGTTTCATTCGTTTAATATTTTCATCTCTTTTTTAACACTTCTTTTGTTTCCACCAATTCATATATACTTATGTACCTTTTCTCCGTTAAAGTTTTTTTTTTTTTTGGGTCAAAAGAGAAGCTAATATATTAATTTAAATATTGTTCGTACAACTAGACATGCTCCTTTGAGCATCAAAGTTGCCAAGGTTGGCCAAAACATTAGAGACATCACTAGAGATAGATCTACGATGTGTAGCTCCAGAAATATCCAATATAAGACTAGGCAAAATAGCAGATGGTGGTCGTACTAAAACAGCAGGACCACCAATTTATCCAATTTTTAGTCCTTCTAGAGGATGAAGGCCATGAGCATAAGGTAATTTTAGACCATGTAAAAGTAATATGAGCTCGCTATATGTATGATTGTTTACCCTTAATTACGAGTAACGATTAAATTTATATGTGATTTTAAGGATATGTGACTTGGTTTAATACAATTAAAGAATGAGCGATAAATAAAGATTAAATTCAACAAATAAGAGAGTAAGCAAACCGCCAATATTGAATAACTCAGCTGTGTGGAATCTTCTAAGATGAACGAGAATGAAATTAATATTGATGAAGAGAGTAGTTAAAATATGCCAAACTTTGTATATTGATCGTGTCTTATGTGCCTCTCTTTTTACAGTAGGGCTGCCTATTTATATAGGAAGGAAAAAATATTTTATACAAGGTAAAAAAATTCCTAAAATTAATGAGTTCAACGTCTTTGCTGATTTGATCTGCGATTCCCGCCGAGATGTTTACATATCACGAGATTTCCGGACCTTCCGTTACGCAAATCTAATATTTTCACCATAAGATGTTTTATCCGGACCGGTCTCAGTAATCTCGTCTCGAACGCCTTGGCGTCGAGCTTCGTCCTGATGACGTCCGATCTCGGATTTCCCTTCTTGATATACCGGTTTCGACCTACCAGATGGCGACCTCAATCTACGCCGGTCGTCAAAACCCAAAATCGATGCTCCCTATGCAAGCAATCGTATTTGATCTCATACAATGATCAGATTGAGGAATCTGCATGTAGGAGCCTAGCACCCAATCCCCTTTGTTACTTCGGAAAACTCCGCCAATACCTCCTGTTCCATCTTTAAATGCTCTATCAATATTGAGTTTGAAGTGATTTTGGTTAGGAGGATACCATTTGACGTGGAGAGCTAGAGGTAATTGGCAGAAAAAGGCTATGAAAATTGAATAAGAAACTTTCAAGGGTTGCAAATAACCCTTTTCGAAAGCACAATTTCTAAGCAGACGCAGATCTAAATTTTAAGGTCTATGAGTTAAATTTTTAAGGTTTTAATATTAAATTCATTATATTTTTAAAGTTATAGGATCATATCTATTATTTATAATTATATGTAAATTTATACTCTACATTGAAAGTATTATATTCAGATGAACCCAATATTCATATACTGTATCCGCCCCTGTTTCCAAGTCGGGGGTGAATACGCGCAGGCGTGCAAACGTTTTTAGAACTTCTAACTTGAGTATTATGAAACCCTACATTTCATATTGTTTTTGTTTATTTACATGTTTCTATGTGGGTTATAATTTTTTTTATCTCCTTCATGAAAAGCTTTATATCACTCTTAAAAATATAAAGATTTCTCGAAAATTAATTTAGTGTTTGTGTAAATATTACCGGTAACAATTAAATTATTGAAATAATATAGGAGGATGCATAAATACGAGCTTTCCCCATGAAATAGTTGCGTCATAAAGTTATAACAATCAAAGAAATCCATAGCATGTAAAATTATTTCAAGGAGGAAAATTTTATGTAGCAAAAGTAGTGTATTTCCTTCTTCTTCTTTTTTTTAATTCTTTTTCTGTGGTTAACATTTTCGGTCTACATTAAAAGTCTTGTCTACATGTATATGGTGTCGTGCCTTGATAGGAACCATGTACAAAATTGAATATCTTTTTCAAGATTAAAACTTTGCCCTTAAATAACTATAGGCTTAATTTGTATATACTTTGTGCGAAAAATTTATATTTTTAGTGTAATTTAACATGTTATATTTGATTACGTTATTTTTCAAGTTGACGCATTGAATTTGTTATAAATACACGTTAGATGTGGATAAGTTAACTTGATAGCATACAAATATTATCTACTATCAGTATACAAAACTTATCTCAATAACTTTTAATGATGATTTTTTTTAAAACGAATCCTTCAATTATTTCTAACTCTTCTAAGATTGGCCCTACTGCGATAGCAGTGGAGATAAAACTTTTTCTATAAGCCGTAAAAGAAGTGTTGCCCCACAAAAGAAGAAACATTGGAAAAAAATACAAACAACAATAACAAAATCGATAAATTTCTATAAGTAGAGTATGAAAAGTCTAGCGTGTATGCAGACCTTATCTCTATCTTGGGAGAACAGAAAAATTATTTTCGATAAATCATCAGTTAAAATAAAGATAAAAAGAAACTGTAACAACAAACAATAATAATTGCAAGATATTAAGAAAATCGAAACTACAATATACTGAAACTACAATATACGAAAAAGAAGAGAGGTCTATTTCTGTCGAGGGCGGATCTACATGTATGGTTACGGGTGCTCGAGCACCCATTAACCTCGACTCGGAGTATGTATAGTTATATAGAGAATTTAAGAAAAATAATATAATAAATCAGCAAACACCTAAGTAAGAAAGAGCTAGGTGGGTGCTAGAGTACTATAAAAAAGTCAAAGGGTGAGGGATCGAATCTCACTCCTTACAAGTTTTTTTTCCTCAATTTTTTCTTATATTATCAAGTATTTTCTTTTGCCCCAATCATGAGGTCCTCTTTTTATTCTTTTCAGTTTTCACTAGAGACTTTTTTGAGCCAATATTACTTTTATCTTTTTGCTTCTGACTTTGTTTTATCTTTTTTTTTCTTTGCTTTTCTTTTCTTACTTTATTTAATTAATTATAGCAAAGAAAAAAAAAATTTGCTTTAGAAAAATAAAGAATCCTTCCCGAACCGCAAAATCCATAGATTTTTTTCTTGCTAATTGTGTTATCCATCACAGTTTCACGGCGTCTATAATATTAATATCATGGTTTTCTAATTAATTTTTTTTTATTGTATTTAAATAGTTACATACTTATACAATGAGATTGATAATAACTTTACGTCAAAAAAAATTAAGCACCCACAAAACTAAAATCCTGGATCCGCCACTGATTTCTGTAGTGCTTTTCACGGACATAAAGTGATTTTGATTGGTAAACCACAACTTTGGTAGCAGTCACACTAAACCTTAAAACCAACAAATCTAATACTAGTTTAGAGACATGTAACATGTACTATAAAAATTGTTTATTCAATCAGTAATCGACAACACAGTATCCCCTAATCGATGTATCCTTTTTATATAATCATATTTTGCTCCACTCTCCTCCTCTTCCTTGGACTATATACTACTGCCAAACTTACAACCACAGACCAAAAAATTCAGGTATCATTCCCACTGCCACTCCTACTTGGTATTACTCATTTACTTCTTTTTCAAACTCATGTGTCAGTTATTTTCTATTTTTTCTTGCTCTTGTACTAGAAAGATAGGAAATTAAAATTATAGAATTTTTTTCTTTTTTTTTTTTTGGTGGTGATTTTAAGTTTGGTTTGTTAGGATCATACTGTTGTGTATATGGTCTTAATTCATTGCATTATTTCCTATTGTTCAGTTAAGGGTTGTTGATACTAGCTTTTACTCTTCATTTCTTGGATATTTTCTTACTAGTGTGGCCAATATTTTGGAATCCTTTGTCTGATTTGTACTAATTATGCTTAATTTGCAATTTGCTTGTTTCTTTTAATTGAAACTTGGGAGTGTATGGGGGTTTATGTTTAGGTTGTAAAGGTATCTGCTTTTGCTATTTCTCCAATATTCTTTTGATTAAAAAAGTTGGTTCTTTCTTTAATTGAGGAAAGAGGTATACTTGTTCCAAGTAAACTTGGGAATTTGTTTTTAGGAGTGACTTTGTGCAATTGGTAAAGTTACTGTCATGTAACCAATAGGTCACGATTTCGAGCAATAGAAACAGTTACTTGCAAAACGTCGGGTAAGACTGCATACAATTGACCTTTGTGGTTCGTTCCTTCCCCCTGAACCCGTGCATAGCGGGAGCTTAGTGCACGGGGCTGCCTTTTGATGTGGATCATAAATTTCTCATCTTTTACCAAAACACTGATCATCAAATTATCTGTAGCACTTACTAGTTGGGAAATTGACAGGAATATTGTACTCGTTTAAGTCCAAGAAAATTGAGGATTCTTGCATTGCCTGTGCAACTAAGAGTTGTGGATATGGAAACTTTATTTCCTACTACTTTTATACCAAATTCAAATTGGATGATGCAACAGAGCAAAAGTACAGAATGGACGAAGGAAGAGAACAAGAAGTTCGAAAGTGCACTTGCAATATACGACGAAAAAACTCCGAATAGATGGTCTGCGGTAGCAGCTATGATTCCTGGGAAATCAGCACTTGATGTGATGATACAGTATAAAGAATTAGTTGCAGATGTTAGTGATATAGAAGCTGGATTGGTCCCAACTCCGAGGCATTTCGCTTCTTCTTTTACGTTAGAATTCGTCGATCATCGCGACATTCATACGTTTAGAAAGAGAGGCAAGTCCTGTGATCAAGAAAGAAGGAAAGGTGTACCATGGACAGAGGAAGAGCACAGGTGCATTCCCTTTACAATTATCTTCTTAGTGTGTTTGGAGTTATGTTGCTTGGTTCCTTAAAAATGCTGGCGGATGCATGTTAGATCATCTAAAATAATGTATTTTTGAAGGATCCGACATTAGTGCAGGAGCATTTTTAAAGATTGAGCAACATAAATTTGGACCTTCTTTATGCCCGTTTTGCTTGATGCAATAAAATCGATCAAATAAAACATGAAATTTAAGTTTATGTTTGTCCTATCCGTGGCGGAGCCAGGAATCTCAATAAGGGGTTTGAAAATATAAAAAAGTAAATATACGAAGAAGCCAAAAGGGAAATCGCTATCTATTATATATACATAAAAAATAATTTTGACCTCGTGGTGGAATCAGGAATCTCAATAAGGTGTAGAAAACATAAAAAAGTAAAAGTCTAAAAGATACAAGAAGTCAAGGGATTCAACTTCTACTAGGTATACATAAAATTTAATTTTGACTTAGTATATATAGTGTAATTTTTCGGAAATGGGGGTTCGAATGAATTCTATTTCGCCCCCTGGCTCCGCCTATGGTTCCAGGAACCTAATTAGTACTAGCGATCGATTAGCGTACTACATTTCAATTTCCCCTCTTGCTTGCTCTAAATTTGATTGTTTTTAATGTTAATAGTAATGTTGTAATTGCATTATAGGCGATTTCTTATGGGGCTCGAGAAGTATGGCAAAGGTGACTGGAGAAACATTTCTAGGAATTTTGTAATCTCTAAAACTCCAACACAAGTGGCTAGTCATGCTCAGAAATACTACCTAAGGCAACTTTCAGGAGGGAAAGACAAGAAGAGACCTAGCATCCACGACATCACCACCGTTCATCGCACAGACGACGAGTTGCTCAACGACAACAACAACATCAAATCAATGCGTGAAGAGAAGTATAGTATGTCCGCATTGCAGAAATCAACGAGCACAGATGATGTACTAATCGGCTACTGGAACGATTCAAATGATGAAGCCTTCGCAGGTTTTGGTTCATTGTATGGCAGCTTGGCTATGATATAAGTTGAGCTTAAAAAAGAAGCGAAGATTCATATAGTCGATCTCAACTTGTTTGAAACTTAAGCATAGTAATTGTGGTTTGGTCAGAACCCTCTATCGATTGTCTATTGGAGGATGTAGAACTAACATTGCTAGTTGTATTTGGCAGCTCCATTGTTGATCTAGTGAGGTTGGGAAAAAAATGTCAATATTCGATTATGTTTGGAATCTTGAAGTATGTAAATCAAGTTTTAGGTATATGCCTAGTCTCTTTATTGTGATTTCAGACAATACACATGTAAATATTCAATCATTTCTCCTGAATGGGTCTTTTATTTCTTCTGATCACAATTACATGATGTCTCTCCTGCATGAATATTATTATCTTTTTATTTTCAGAAGTTACGGAAGTAGAATTTTCACGAAGGAGATTTAAAAAATAAAAATAAATAAACATGTGAAAAAACTAAAAGGATTTAACATAGTGAACTAACAGATGTTTATTTGGGCCCAAGGTTTCCATGTATAGCCAATAAGTATATATATATTAGTGCCACTTTTACATTAGTGCACGGATTTTTCTTTTACTCAAAGGAGAAAAAGGGGAACCCCTTGCCTTGTATGTCAGTGCAATCGATGTCAGTACGATTGCCGTCTGCCAACTGAGGTCATCTCCGCACGCTAGACTCTATTGTCAGTGCCGTGCGGAAAAACCAATATCGTGAGCAACGAGAGAATTGAGAGCTTGTAGAGAAAATTGAGAAAAGAGCTTGCTTGCATAAATGAAAGGATATTGCAAAAGCTAAGCGATGTCGAGGGGGTGAGACACCAGTACAGAGAAATGATTGCTTGCTTGAATGTTTGAATGCTTATACCCCCCTAATAATACTTTAAAAAAATAAACCTAAGTTACAAGAGATGACCTATGAAAGCTGGAAATACATACTGAATGTAAAATTAAGTAAACCTACTCTATATTTGCAATGAAAAGGACTTAGACTTCTACAAAGTAGGAGCAAGTCCAGTAGCAGCAACTTTGTCATGAGCATCAGGGTCAACGCGCGCATTGCTGTCGGCGCGCGCGGCACTATTTGTGTCTGCCTGCGACTGGGCGCTGGTGCTTGGTTCATGAAGGATGCGCGCGGCATTGTCTGTGCACGCGGCATTGTCTGTGCGCGCGGCGCTGTTGGCACTCGCAAGCCGCTGGGCGCCGGCAAGAAGTGTTGGTGGGGCGATAGAGGCACAGGCGTGCTTGTCACTTGACACTGCCGAGACCACGGGGCCGACCATTGCGCTAGGCTTTGAGAGGCTTGCCAGGACGCCACGGGGCGTGTCCAAGGGGTCATGGGACGAGGCTGGAAAGCCGCCCATGACAGTATGTATGCATTAAGCATTCTTTTTTTTTTTCATTTTTAAAAGAGTTTAATTTCTATATATCAAAATTCTATAATAGCAGGTAATTGTTCATAATAATCCTAATTTAGCAACCTAAAAATTAAAGTAAATAACATTTTATTATAATGTGAACGTACTTATACACAGTGTAACAGTATCAAGTAGTAATATTTTCTTTTCAAAATAAGTAGCAGTACGTACAAAATATCAGACAAAGAGCCATGACTCTAGAACCTGTGGCAGATGTTAGCCAATTCAGATTTCAGGCTGTGTCACTTAGCACTACTTGAACATCTTATTGGGAGGTTGTTAGTACTTTTCTTGTTCTTCTCTTCTTTTTCATTATTTTTGGACAAAAGAATATCTGCAATTTGGCCAAGTTGACTGATTTTCATATCTTCCTTCTTGCCTTTTCCAGGATGCTGCTACTGGTGCTGAGTCTGCATTCCATTTATTTCAGAATCCTTGCTAACTCGCTTAAAAGTATATCCAACGTGAGAGTAATTTTGTTAATATTTTCAATTTTCGTCCTCTTTTTTCATATTGTTGCATTATGAAGTTACTTCCCGTTTCACTTTGTTTGACATAGTTCGATCCATCATGAAATTTTAAAAAGAAATGAATACAGTTAAATCTCTCTGTAACATCCGTGTTGTTCTGATCTTTTTTGGATGTTATAATGAAGTGTTGTTATAGAGGACATATATTATAACATAACATAAAAAATCAATTCCCAGAAAAACTTGGCTTTTGTGAATGACTGTTATATAAGGATGTTGTTCTAGAGATGTTTGACTGTATATTTAAAATTTGTGGTCTTGCTTATGCCGAAATATTTGTGTGACAATAACACTTTTAGAACTTGTAATTGTATACATATTATAATATTTGTGTAACTATAAAAATTTCTTATTAAAATAATATAAAAATATATAATTTTTTTAAACGAATTAATAAAATAATAATATTGAATAAAGTTAAATGGCCAGAATACTTTCTTTCTGGTAGCTTTATCATTATAGGAAACTTTTGGTGCTATACATGTGGGTGGAACCCCTAAGTCAAGATCCATTAGATCTATAAATCTTGACTAGTCCCACGCAATCTAGCTCTAACTTTCTTGACCCGTGCTACTCTCTCTATACACTATTAATGTAATTATTAAGGGCATTTGCAATTCCTTTTATTCTGTTTGTGTTACGATTGAAGATCTCATTCTCACAGTTTATGCTGCAACGGGAGGTTATCTAATTCAAGACGAGCTAGTTTATTCTGAATGCCAAAAGGAGTCCTTTATTATTCCATCCATGCGTTTTAATTTATGTGAATCTATTCGTATGAGCACGAAATATAAAAAAAATTAAAAAAATTTTAAAATTTATAAGTCTGAAACGTGGATGATAACATTTGTGTATATTACTGTAAGATCTTTGAAACTAATGGTCATAAACATGCAATAATAGTTGTGTAGCAATAAAAAGGAGAACTTTAAGTTAAATTATTTTCAAATTTAAAAAAGTTAGAATATATTAAATAAAGAATAGAATCACGTAAACTAGAACGGATGGTCCACTTTTGATAAAAATGGTCAAGAGGATGTTTATGAGCTTTTTCTCAAGACAGCATTATGAATTCTGAAAAATATCGGACAAGGTTAAGAGACTTAACTTGGATCAATTAATAGCGGATAATTTTAATTGGGATGAGCTTAATGAATGTCCTACTCCAAAAAAATTTGATCATATTTTGTACTAAAATTAATTTGAAATCTGGTGGATTTTTGAGGATTCTGTTACCTTCCCAAATCTTAGTTTTATATTTGAGAACTATATTTATTCAATCCTAACATGTCGGGCTTCGCCAATCGAATTAAGATAATAAACAATTATCAAGTAAGTGGAATAAATTATAGGAATAATCAATTAAATTTAGATGATTTGTTTTATTAACCTATTTTAAAACAATATAAATGCGGAACTACGCCGAAATATTTGTGCCATTGGAGCTGCTGTTTTCACCAAATCTGATCAAAACTTTTGAGTGGATTGTCCCTTCCTTGGTTGGAAAAAGGTCCGTTACTTTGATTCATCTTTATTACTTTGTTTCTTTTCGGGTTTACTTTTGATTTCCTTCTCCTACAAGGAAATTTACAAACGCAATTGGAAAAAAGACCTTTTTTAGCTGCTCTATATATCTTGGAAATCGTCGTGAATGTATGTGTTATCGCCCTAAAATATTAAAAAATAAGAATGGTCATGACAAAGTGATCGCTATTGTTCATTAGGTCATTTTTAATGGGCTCGCAAAATTTAAAGAGATTTGGAGGCGATCGACCAAATTCATGTAGATGGCGTGGACTATTGCACATGATGTTTATTGACCTAGAGAAAACGTATGACAAGGTCCCTAGGGAGGTTCTTTGGAGATGCCTGGAGGTGAAAGGTGTGTCGGCAACTTACATTAGGGTGATATAGGACATGTATGATGGAGCTAAGACTCGGGTTAGGACTGTGGGAGGGGACTCGGAGCATTTTTCGGTCGTTATGGGGCTACACTAAGGATCTTCGCTCAGCCCGTTCTTATTTTCCCTGGCGATGGAAAAATAAGGGGAGGTGCCATGGTGTATGTTGTTTGTTAATGATATAGTTCTGATTGATGAGACGCGAGGCGACGTTAACGAGAGGTTGGAGGTTCGAAGACAGGCCCTTGAGTCTAAAGGTTTCAAGTTGAGTAGGACTAAGAAAGAATATCTGGAGTGCAAGTTCAGCGATGTGACGGGGGAAGCGGACGTGGACGTGGGGCTCTACTCACAGTCATCCCCAAGAAAGGAAGTTTCAATTACCTTGGGTCAATTATCCAGTGGGATGGGGAGATCGATGAGGATGTCACGCACTATGTAGGGGTTGGGTGGATAAAATAGAGGTTAGCATCTGGAATCCTGTGTGCCAAGAATGTACCACCAAAACTGAAAGGTAAGTTCTATAGAGCGGTAGTTAGACCAACTATGTTATATTGGACTGAGTGTTGGCCAGTCAAAAAGTCACATATCCAGAAGATGGAAGTAGCAGAAATGAGGATGTTAAGATAGAGTGCGGGTATACTAGGCTGGATAAGATTAGGAATAAGGATATTCGGAGAAGGTGGATGTGGCTCCCACAGACGACAAGATGAAGGAAGCGAGGCTCGGATGGTTTGAGCACGTGCAGAGGAGAAGCCTAGATGTCCCGGTTAGAAGGTGTGAGCGGTTGGATTTGGCAAGCATGAGAAGAGGTAGAGGGCGGCCTAAAAAGTACTGGGGCGAGGTGATCAGCTAGGACGCGGCGCGAATTCATCTCCTAGGACATGGCTTTTGATATGAAGGAGTGGAGGTGAAGCATTAGGGTTTAAGGGTAGGGGTAGTTGAGCATTTTTCTACTTTATACCGGGGGTGGGGCTAGTCTGATAGGGTTTTGTCCTGGACTACTAGTGGCGTATTTTGCGTTGACACTATTTTTTCTTTTTTATAATATTGTATAATTAGTACCGATTTTTGTTATTGCCTTTCCACCTATTTTCTATCTTTTACAATATTGATATTATATCTCTAGTGGTTGCTGCCGACAAGGATCTATTGTCTCTGTTCGTCTTTTGAGCTGAGAGTCTCACGGGAATAGTCTCTCTACTCTTTTGGGATAGGGGTAAGGTTTGCATACACTCTATCATCTGTAGACCCTACTTGTGGGATTTTACTGGGGTTATTGTTGTTGTTGTTATGGAATGGACTATAGCACATGAAAATCTGGGAATCGTCGTGAATTCTTATTTTATGGCTCTAAAACACCAAAAAATCTGAAAATCGTCGTGAATTACTATTTTAAGGTTCTAAATCGCTATAAAATGATGAACGTTCATGGAGAAGCGAAGATTTTCAATAGGTTGTTTTTAATGGCCCCGCAAAATTTTAGGAGATTCGGGATCAGTCGCACGAATTCATGCAGATGACGTGGACTATAATACACGAAAATCTGGGAATCCTTCTGAATTCCTATTTTATGGTCCTAAAAGACCAAAAAATTTAGAAACGGTCATGGCAAAGCGATGACTATTGATTACTAGGTCATTCTTATGGGTCCACAAAATTTTAGGAGATTCGGGGCCATTCGCTTGAATTCATGCAGATGGCGTGGACTATAGCACATAAAAATTTGAGAAATGTCCTGAATTCATACTTGTTGGACCTAAAACGCCAAAAACTGAGGAACGGTCATGGAGGAACGATGATTATTGTTCATTAGATCATTTTTTATGGGCTCGTAAAATTTTAAGAGATTCGGGATTGGTCACCCAAATTCATGCAGATGGCATTGACTATAGCATATAAAAATCTGGGAATCATCCTGAATTCCTTTTTTATGGCTCTAAAATACCAAAAACCGAGAAGCGATCATGGCGAAATGCTAATTATTGATGATATAGTTCTTACTGATGAGACGCGAGGCGGTGTTAACAAGAGGTTGGAGGTTTGAAGATAGGCCCTTGAGTCTAAAGGTTTCAAGTTAAGCAGGACTAAGAAATAATACCAGGAGTGCAAGTTCAGCGATGTGACGGGGGAAGCAGACGTGGACGTGAGGCTCGACTCACAATCATCCCTAAGAAAGGAAGTTGCAAGTACCTTGGGTCAATTATCCAGTGGGATGGGGAGATCGATGAGGATGTCACGCACTATGTAGGGGTTGGGTGGAGGAAATAGAGGTTAGAATCAGGAATCTTGTGTGATAAGAATGTACCACCAAAACTTTACCTAGAGCGGTAGTTAGACCAGCCATGTTGTATTGGGCTGAGTGTTGGCCAGTCAAAAAGTCACATATCCAGAACATGGAAGTAGCAGAAATGAGGATGTTAAGATGGATGTGCAGGCATACTAGGATGGATAAGATTAGGAATAAGGATATTCGGGAGAAGGTGGGTGTGGCTCCCACGGACGACAAGATGAGGGAATCGAGGCTCAGATGGTTTGAGCACGTGCAGAGGAGAAGCCTAGATGCCCCGGTTAGGAGGTGTGAGCGGTTAGCTTTGGCAAGCATAGAAAAGGTAGAGGGCGGCCTAAAAAGTATTGGGGCGAGGTGATCAGGTAAGACATGTCGCGCTTCATCTCCGAGGATATGGCTTTTGATATGAAGGAGTAAAGGTCAAGCATTAGGGTTCAAGGGTAGGGGTAGTCAAGCATTTTTCTACTTTTTACCGGGGGTGGGGCTAGTCTGATAGGGTTTTGTCTTGGACTGCTACTGGCATATGTTGTGTTCACACTATTTTTTCGTTTTTATAGTATTGTATAATTAGTATCGATTTTTGTTATTGTCTTTCCACCTATTTTCTGTCTCTTACGATGTTGATATTTTCTCTCTGGTTGTTGTTGCTGGCAAGGATCTATTCTCTCTGTTCGTTTTTTGGGTCGAGAGTCTCCATGAAATAGCTTCTCTACTCCTTTGGGATAGGGGTAATGTTTGCATACACTCTATTCTCCATAGATCCCACTTGTGGGATTTTACTGGGGTTATTGTTGTTGTTGTTGTTGTTGTGGCATGGACTATAGCACATGAAACACTGGTGATCGTCGTGAATTCATATTTTATGGCTTTAAAACACAAAAAAATAAAGGACGGTCAGGCAAAACAATGACTATTGTTTATTAGGTCATTTTTATGGGTTCGCAAAATTTAATCAGATTCGGTGTTGGTCTCCCAAATTCTTGCAGATGGCATGCACTACAGCACACGAAAATCTGAAAAATCGTCGTAATTTACTATTTTAAGGTCCTAAAACGCTATAAAATGATGAACGGTAATGGAGAAGCGAAGATTATTGTTCAAAGGTCATTTTTAATGGGCCCGCAAAATTTTAGGAGATTCAGGGTCAGTCGCATGAATTCATGCAGATGGCGTGGATTATAGTATACGAAAATCTGGGAATTGTTCTGAATTCCTGTTTTATGGTCCTAAAGGATCAAAAAACAAGAAACGGTCATAGTGAAGCGATGATTATTGATTATTAGGTCATTTTTATGGGCCCGCAAAATTTTAGGAGATTCGATGCAGGTCGCTTGAATTCCTGCAGATGGCGTGGAGTATAGCACATAAAAATTTGAGAATCATCCTGAATTGATATTTGTTGGACCTAAAACGCAAAAAACTGAGGAACGGTCATGGCGAAATGATGATTATTGTTCATTAAGTTATTTTTTATGGGCTCGCAAAATTTTAAGAGATTCAGCCTTGTCACCCAAATTCATGCAGATGATACAAATATCTAAAAATCATCCTAAATTCCTTTTTTATGGCTCTAAAATGCCAAAAATCGAGAAGCGGTCATGGCGAAACGATGATTATTGTTCATTAGATCGTTTTAGATGGGCATGAAAAATTTTAGGAGATTCTGGGTCGGTCGCCCGAATTCATTCAGATGGCATGGGCTATAGCACGGGAAAATCTGAATCATGTTGAATTTGTTTTACGGCCCTAAAACGCTAAAAAATGATGAACGGTCAAGGTGAAGCGATGACTCTTCTTCGGTAGGTCGTTTTTTATGGGCCCGTAAAATTTAGGAGATTCGAGGACGGTTGCCCGAATTGCTGCAGATGGTGTGGACTATATCACAAAAAAAATGTGGGAATCGTCCTGAATTCTTGTTTTATGACCTAAAACACCAAAGAAATGAGGAATGATCATGAAGAAATGATGCATATCGTTCATTTGGTTGTTTTTGATGGGCCGCAAAATTTTAGGAGATTCGGGGCCGGTCAACCGAATTCATGCAGATGGTGTGGACTATAGCACACGAAAATCTGGGTATCATCTTGAATTCTTATTTTACGACCCTAAAAACACCAAAACAAAAGTGCAACGGTCATGGAGAAGCGATGATTATTGTTCATTAGGTCGTTTTGACAGGCTCCAAAAGTTTTAAAAAATTCGGGGCCGGTCGCCCGAATTCTTGAATATGGCGTGGACTAGCACAAAATATTCTTGAAATCGTCCTCAATTCCTTTTTTATGGCCCTAAAACGCCAAAAAGTAAGGAACGTCCATGGAGAAGCGATGACTATTATTTATTAGGTCGTTTTTTATTGGCCAGCAAAATTTTAGGAGATTCAAGGTCGGTCGCCCGAATTCATGCAGATGGCGTGGACTATAGCACACGAAAATTTGGGAATTGTTATGAATTCCTGTTTTATTGCCCTAAAAATGCCAAAAAATGAAAAAATATCATAGCAAAGTGATGACTATTGTTCATTAGGTCTTTTTTATGGGCTCGCAAAATTTTAGAAGATTCGGGGCATGTCGCCCGAATATTAGTACATGTTGATTTTGTAAAAAAAATTGACGAACTCTGATTGGCCTAAAATTTTGTATGTCCATTGAAGACGGCCTAGTGACCAATTTTCATTGCTTCACCATGACTTTAGAATTTAGTTTCTGGCGTTTCAAGGTCATGCTACACGATTTTATGATTATATTCATTTTTTCATGTGTATTAGCACTACTGATCTTTTAGAATTTTTTGACGGACTCTGATTGGCCTGAAATTTCGTAGGTCCATAGGAAATGACCTAGTGACCAATACTCATTGCTTCTCCATGACTTTCGAGTTTATTTTATGGTATTTCGGTCATGCAACACGAACTTATAATTATATCTATTTTTTCGTGTGTTAGTACACGCTAATTTTGTAGCATTTTTTCTGCGAGTTCTGATTGGCCTGAAATTTTGTTGGTCCATAGAAAAGGGCCTAATGACCAATACTCGTGTGTATTAGTACATACTAATTTTATAAAATAAAAAATAACGAACTCTTGTTGACCTAAAATCTCGTAGGTCCATTGGAAACAGCCTAGTGAGTAATACTAATTACTTGGTCAGTGCTTTCGGATTCATATTATGGCATTTTATGGTCATGAAATACGAATTTGTGATTATATTCACTTTTTCCTGTGTATTAGTACATGCCGATTTTATTTAAAAAAAAATTGACGAACTTCAATTGGCCAGAAATTTTGTAGGTCCATTGGAAACGGCCTAGTGACCAACATGCATTGCATCGTCATGACTTTCGGTTTTATTTTTTGGTATTTTGGGATCATGCAATACGAATTTATAATTACATCCATTTTTCATGTGTATTAGTACATGTTGATATTATATACGTAATTTTTTTGACGGACTCCGATTGGACTGAATTTTCAGTTGTTTCATAGGAAACGACCTAGCGACCAATACTTATTACTTCGCCGTGACTTTCGGGTTTATTTCATGTTGTTTCATGGTCATGCAACATGAATTTAGGATTATATTCACTTTTTCATGTATATTAGTATATGATAATTTTATAGAATTTTTTTAACGGACTCTGATTGCCTCAAAATTTCGTTGGTCCATAGGAAATACCCTAGTAACCAATACTCATTTTTTTGCCAGGACTTATGGGTTTATTTTGCGGTGTGTCGTGGTCATGCTACACGAATTTGTAATTATATCCACATTTTCGTGTGTTAATACCGCATGTTGATTTTGTATAATTTTTTTATGGACTCTGTTTGGCCTGAAGTTTTGTAGGTCCATAGGAAATGGCCTAGTGACCAATACCCATCGCCTTCGTCATAACTTTCGGGTACATTTTTTGTTGTTTCATGATCATGCAACACAAATTTGTGATTATATCTACCTTTTTCGTATGTATTAGTACATACTAATTTTGTATAATTTTTTTACGGACTTCGATTAGTCTAAATTTCTGTTGGCCCACAGAAAACATCCTAGTGATCAATACTCATTGTTTCGCCATCACTCTGTTGGCCCGAAATTTATTTGCTTACTACTAATTTTTGGATAGCTTTTCCTTACACTTACTTAGCTAGTGAGACAAATGTTATAGTGGCAACTTCTCTACCTTCGCAAGATAGGGGTAAGATTGCGTAAACACCATCTTTTCTAGGCCCCAATCGTGAGATTGTTAGTGACATTAGTTATTGCAGAAATTCGTCTTCCTCCTTTTAGACGAGTCTCCTATTATCGAATCTACTCTAGTCAATTAATCATATTAGAAGGCATAAACAAAGAATTTTTTCGAATGGAAGTGTGTTGAACCAACAATAGATTGTAAACGCCTTTATGAAGGACGCTTTATTCGTAGAGGAAGAGCAGGAACCAAGTAAGCTAAAGGAGGGAATTTACTATACATCAGATATTTCCTCGGTGGTGAAACATCTTTTCATTTTGGTTTAAAGAGGAGATAGCTGATTATTCTGACATAGAGCTCATTGAATCACTACAAGAATAGAGTTAATTTTTTTGAGGTAAGAATAGAGTGGGGAATTACTTTTGTATTTTTGATCCCTATGTACAGCTTATCAGCTCCATCTTAGTATTGTAGCAATAGAATCTAACTTCCCAAAAAAAAAAGGACGCTTTATTAACCCAAAGCACAGAACAGATGAGATCATGGGTTAGGAAGGTAGATCACCAAATGTTAGATTACAGATTTCCAAGGAAAGCAAACTTATTACAGAGGATGCATGTCCAAAATAAAATATCAAAATCAATGTGGAAAAAGAAAAAAGAAATTCTCATCAAGAAAAATAGGGGGGAAAATTAAAAGGAAAGGAAGATGCATATGGACAAGACACCTAATAAGAAGCAAATAAACCTTCAACAGCGCCACTCAAGGACAAGTTATATTTACAAACCTATTCGGCGAGAAGGAAATTTTGGTCCAGAGGCCTGACTGTGTCTGGAAAATCAGTTCTTTGCCCAGCAAGAGAATAGTAGGCAAGTATATGGGCGGGATGCTCAGCAACTACAGTTTCTCCATTATTTCCCTCACTGGCAACAACTCGTCTTGCAGGAATCAACTCAATATTCCAGAATGGCCGAGCCATAGCCAAGAGATCCCGACCAGCTGAAGATGCCCTGTATCCTTGTACCCACAAGTACCTTAATGATTTTAGCTGCATGGCAGCCAAAGCTAATGCACGTTCACTAAAACAGCAGCCTCTCACTTCTAGCTTTTGCAGGCTAGGACATCCTTTAGAGAACTCCAGAAGGCCTTCATCAGATTCCCCAACATATCCCAGAAGCATCCATCTCACATTTGGGCTGTATCGCCCGACATAACTGAGACCTACATCAGTAAGGCCCCCAGGCCGGACATAGAGGGCAAACCTTCTAAGCTTATAGCAACCTCTTAGTAAAGCACGGACACCATTATCAAGTGGCAGATCTGTTATTCTCTCTTCTCGGTCAAGCAAAACCAGCCGAAAATCACACAGATTTTTCAAATATGTGCCAATATTTTCAAAAGCTTCATTAGTAATATCTGACACATAAACAGCCATGTATTCTAGTTCAAGGCATCCCTTCGCCAAATCAGTCAATCCTCTGTGCGTAACTGCACCTTGTTCATCCTCCATCTCCTGATCATCAGCTCCTCGCTCAATCCTGAGCCGCTTTAACCTCTTACAGTACTGGCCAAGTACTTCCAATCCTCTATCCCCAACAACATTCCTTGTCTGTTTAAAAAAGAGAAAGAAAACTGCATTAAGTTATAAGCTTCAGCAAAAAGCTTTTCCCTCATCTACTATTTTACTTTTCCTCTGCAGCTGTTGGAGTGGTATCTTTCAGATGCAGAAACAAAAAATTGCAACTATATATAAATGCTCTCCACAGCAACAGTCATTTCCACATGTTAAAGTGTCCACTTGGGCTCATTGGTAGATAACAAATTGTGTAACGTTTACGAATACAGCTGGCCAAGCATAAAAATTGACACATGCTCCACCAGAAAAAATTGTGACAATCAGTTTTTTTAATTCATTAAATACTCAATTTCTGATATCAAAGTTTTGCAATCATCAAACGTGGTGTCAAGTATAAATAGCTATTGGCATAAACAAAAGAGGGTGAGAAAAGCTTCTGAGACTTAACCTCAAGAATTTCCAAGTTGGGACACCTTTGCAGTAGGAAACAATGGGCTGCTGTGTCAAGAAGTGCATAAAGAAGATCCAATTTCGTCAGACGAGAAGCAATAGGAAAGAGAATGGGCATCTCATATTTCCCCAAGTACGTCAAGCCCAATTGGCACAATCTTGGAGGGGAAACTACTGCAGCATATTTTTCCAATTGCTCGTTATAGCCATTTTCAGCAACAGATTCTGGCTGGTCATTAAATGAGCCACCACCAAACTCCTCCAATGCCACAGCAGCTCTAAAGAAGCCAAGAAGATTGGCAAGTTCGCACTCGCTAATTTTCATTGAGACAAGAGATTTACAATTTCTTGCTATCAATTCAAGATCTTCAGCTCTAACTTGCACGAGATCAGTCATGTAAAAGTTCAAATTTTCAAGAACTGTGTTGTTCACCGCTAGTTCATGCACCCATTCTCCATCATTCTCAACTATAGAACTCTCTTCCAGAAACAAAGTTCGTAAGCTCCTGCAACAGACTACGTGAGAACCCACAGAGACAAAATAGGCTTAAGAATTTAATCGATTACTCACTTATAGCAACACTTCCCAAAAGATTTCTTTGAGCAATACAAGAAAATAGCAAGTTGTGCAAGCGATTCGAAAATGTCTTAAAAGGGAATAATCAATCATAGAAGCATTGACTTTATAAAAAAGCTTCTCATCATATGAGTTCTATATAAGAGATTGTTTAGTGTATCCACTTCAACGAAAATCAAGTTCAATTATCAAAAACAACTGTCTATCAAGCTAAACGATAATATCAGTCCATCATACATTACAGCAGTGGGTGACAGCTAGTCACCTTAGGACAATTAACCAGGTTAAGCCTACAGCTTCACCAAAATAACAAGGCTCTCCGCATATGTTGAGATCACTTGATCATTCCACAAGACAAAAACAGTCAACTTGTTTCGTATTCATCAGCTTCACCTATCATCAAGATCTGTGACGTCTGCCCTGGCCAGTAGTCTCCACCTTTTTATTCTAATGACCAGTTGTCTCCACCTTACAGGCTGACACTACAGAACACTTGGACATGTCTATACCTTTATAGGGCAACAAACTTAGTACCCCCAATGTCCTACTTTAGGTGGGCAAAGTTGACCCTAATGGTCAATTTCACAAATTTATAGAGTAATATGTTGACCACATTTGATTGAAAGTGAGAAATCAATAGTAGGTACATATAAACTAAAACAGAAAGGGTCATCCGGGGGCTTTGGTCTAGTCGAAAGAATGTGCCACACGATATGTGGGTTAGGCGCGTGTTACAGGTTGGAACTTTGCTCTAGACAAAAGCTTGATATTTAAGTGGAGCAGAGTTGAGGGGCGAAGCAATTATCCACTGAGTTTCAAACTTTGTGCCACTAATCCTAAGGAATTTCTCGATTATACAAAAAACTAAAACAAAAAGGGTATCAAATGATTAAGTTTTAGTTCCACACGAATAATTACATAGAATATTTGATAGTTGATTGAGAGTGATATTATTCCAATCAAGCACAACATATGATTAGTTTATGACAAAAGCTGCATGATCAAGTGGGTCAATTCTAGACAGTATACCTATTTTCTCAGATATGCGCTCATACTCTTATTGAAGCAGCTGCTCAGACAGACAAGCGAAATAAGTACCTCTCTTCCACCTCCGTGGAAAATTAACTTTAAAAAAAATACAAACAATAACAACAACATCAATATCCCAAGCTAGTTCAGGTCAGCTATATAAATCCTTACACTATGTCGCTTCAATTAGACCCATAGCAATCCAATATTTGAAGAATAAAATATCAAAACGAAAGTTCACAAAAATCAATAGCCTTAACTCAACCTCAACAAAAATTCAAACTCCAATAAACATGACAACTATTTAGAGCATTGATAGTAGAGCATTCCATACCAATGAAGACTCAAAAACTATAGCATTTTATAAAAATTCGACCCAATAAAAGGAGAAAAGAAATTCAAGACACATCTCTATGAAATGAGAAATAGGTGATAGCTTCTTTCTTCTTCTTTTTTTCCTTTTTCGAATAACAGTAGTGTTTGGACCAGCTCATGCACAACCTACTACAGCTCACTAGCAAGCTGCCAGCTAAATACAGCAAATAAGCGTATACTGAGTGCAAGTCCTTTTTGGATCTTCAATGAGAAATACTGGATAATTCTCATGTAACAATAGTTAACTAAAGGAAATAACTCACACGAAACTCAAAAATCGAACTCAAATGAAACAAAATTATACCTGCAGGAACGACAAATATGCAGAAGGCCATCGGTAGAGAATCCAGAACACTTATCCAGCTTCAAAACATGAAGCACTTTACCCCGATTCATCGCAACCAATTCTAGATCCGAATCCCTAACAATCATTCTCCGAAAATGAAGCGCCTTCAATTTACTAAACGACTTAGTAATTTCAACTACCCAAGGTGTAACATACCCTCCCCAATCCTCAGGTATCAAATTAAACATAGCCGCGCGTGGTTTTCCTTTAAGCTTAAGCGATTCGAGGTGCGGGAACCTTCTAGAAAGTTGCTCCGGTTTCGCCGTATAGCACAAAGCCATGGTTATGTGTTTTCGTGTTATCGCATCGATCTGCCACCACCTCTTGCACACCGTCGACACCGCGTCCCTGTCACGCGATTCCGTTATGTACGGTATCACGCACTCCCATACGGTATTGTCGTTCGTGTAGCTCCCCGTTGGTAATCGCGTGGAGCTACGCTCCTCCATCGTCTCAGACACTGAATCTTAATAATAATTCTCAAAATACTAGGAATAGATTTAACATTTTGAAAAAGCTCAGAAGTGAAGACTGATTCATAACTAAAAGTAGAAAGAGAAAGATAAAAGGAGTACTGTTAGTGACAAGAGTAGTGTCGCCGTCGCGATCCAAAGAGATAAGGAGAAGAGAGAGAGGAATCAGACGGCGAGAGTAGGGATTAGAGGAAGATTAGACCCTAAAGACTTAATATAGAGTGGTCCAATTCTTTATGCGGCTCAAACGTAAGATTTGCAGGAGCTATGGAAAAAGATAAAAAATTACTGTCCGAGTAAAACATTGAATACCCAGAGATATAGTCAATATAGCTTACAGGTTGTCTGGAATATTATGTGTCTATTTGTATTATTATGTTGTTATACTTTAAATATCATAATATTGTTTTTATCTAACATATTTTTTTGTTTAATATATCTATATTATATTTTGAGTTGGTACAAATATATCTATAACATTATTTACAGTCAAACATTTCTATAATAGCATCGTTATATAACGCCTTTCATTATAAAGGTCAAGTTTTTCATGGGGCAACTAGTTTTTTCAAGAATAGCCTTGTCCCGAAGTTAAGATCTTTAGTCTAAAATTTCAGGACAATGTAAGTACTGATTAATCTCTAAATAACTAGTCATGAAATTTTAAACTAAAGATCTTAACTTCGGGACAAGGCTATTCTTGAAAAAAATAGGTATGTTCAACTAGTTATTTGAACTATTCAATAAGAATAGGGATTTTCAATGCTAGAAATCCATAACTCTCTTTCTGAATGTCTCGACTTTCTTTCTCAAACCACCAGACAGGAATTCATGACATTTTTATCTCGAAAATTTAAACTATAAAACTGAAATTCAGGACGTACTGACTAATTCTTTAATAGCAGCCCATTAAAGTGGCTACCTGGTGTCATTTCTACGTTTTTTACGGAACCAATTTCTATGCTATGTTATATAATATATATTCTCTATATCAGCTAAAAAAATGGGAACAAATAATATTGGTATAGAGAGAGGTTTGACTGTATATCAAATTAGTGAATATGAGCCGATGCACGAAGTATCTCGCGTTCATGTAGGATTCGAAAAAGGATCACATCCTAAGGGGATGTGATGTAAACATCCTAACTAATGCAAGTATTTGTACGAAAATTAATAAGTATAAGACATTTATTTTTGATATACATATATATTTTACTTAACAATTGTTAGATGATATGCATTCTAATTTTAATTCTTATGAAGACATGTATTCTTCACACATATCGTTAATGTTCGGGAACTAAAGTGGCAATGCTGAGAATTAATATTCATATGTCAATAAAAATGACAAGAGATAATTTATTCTTTTTTTTTTTTAAGTGTAAAACTACTTGATATATGTACTAGTGGATACCTAATGAGGTAAGCATTTTGTACTATGTATAATTACTAAAATAATATTAGTAAAAGACAGCACGGTTTTGAGGTATTTCCGAATTCTTTTATAGGAAGTGTTTTATCCACTTAGGGGTCGTTTGGTAGACCGTATTAAGCAAAATAATCCCCGTATAAAAATTTAATCCGTCCAATACCATGTTTGGTTGGTCAATTCAATTTACTCCTACCTAATACATGGATTAGTTATACCTCATATGAGGGATTAACTAATACCATGGAAAGGAAGGGATTACTAATCCATGGATTAGCTATACATGGATAAGACTTAAAATTACTAAATCTAAACTTATACATTGCATAATTAATTTTTAATACAATGAACCAAACAATTGATAAAAAATAATCCCAACACTACAATCCCTGCATTACTAATCCCTGCACTACTAATCCCTGCACTACTAATCCCTGCATTACTTGTGTTCGTACCAAACGACCCCTTAGAGATCATTTGATTACCAAGATTAGAATAATACTCCGATATATAATTTGTTTTATTCTTTTGATTGGATATTTTTTTCCCCATATAAGCAATAGCGGGAATATTTTATACCACAATTCTTATATTATTACATACCAATTGAACATGGGATTCTAATATCTAAATTACCAGTCATGGGAGAAACACCTAAAAGATCAAAATATCCTTGGTTATCTCTTTTTTCTTATTTACTTCGAAAATTAGGGTAAATTGTTAGCAAAATTTTATTCAAACTTAAAACCAAACATATATTTTTTATTATACATTGTATGTATATACCATTTTCAATTCAATAATCAAATATTAATATAAAAGAAAGGGTTGTCCGATACACAAAGTATTCTGTATTTACGTAAGATCGGAGGAAGAATCCAACTTAAGGAATGTCTTATCCTGCATCAGTGGTTCATTTCACCGCTCAAACCCGTAACCTATAAATCACATGAAAACCGTTTTTCTAAGAATTCTCTTCGGGGAATACTAATTCAATACTCCAACCCGTGCATTATAGTTCAAGCATAACTATTTTTTACGAATCAAATGACTTCTTTGTAGATCTACTTATTGCAAATCTGGACCAATAGGTAAATACCTTTAAAAAATATGTAGCGGGTGGACCCAGATATTCAACAATTATTATTAGGAAAATAAACATAGAAAATGTTATAAATAGAATTGTATTTAAGATGAATGTCTATATTTTATAGTAATTTTAGGGTTTGTTACCTGGTGGCTAAGTCACTTTTTTCCTATAAATAAAGGGGTTCTATTCCATTGTATATCGTCCCAATGAGAATTCTCTCTTTCTTTGCAATATTCTTCTCCTTTTATTGTTTCATAGCACGTTATTAGCACGAGAGTCTAACCAATTGAGTAGAGGCATCTACTTTGGTCACCATGCTTTGGAATACGTACATGGTGCTCAACATGTATATAATATTGAGCATAATGATTATCAGTTCTTCCATGAACTTCCTTCAGCAATAAATTCTGGATTGAAGGTAAGTATTCTTTTAAACTCTTGAAAATTTATAATTTGATTTTAAATACAAGCAAAGACAACAAAGTTTGATTATAACTCTAATACAGTTTGTAAGAAATTATAACCACTCGAAGTGGTAAAATTTCTTTGTCTTGCCAAGATCAAATTTATGTATGATTATGAGCACAAAAAGTGGAACCCCGTCCTATTGAATTTGCTTCATTCTCATTCCCTTGAGAGAATGTGGTAGCAATGTAGAATAAGTCTAAAAAAAGACAAAAATTATTACCGTGAAAGGTATCAATGGATGTGGACGTGGCAATAGACCAAAATTATAATCGTCATCATTATGGTAATGAGAATAAAAATGATTCTCAAAATAATCCTTCACTCTGTGAAAGTAATATTTGTCATCGATTGGACATCAGATTTTGTAAAGCACGTATAGATGATTATGGTCCATTCATTATGTGAAAAGTCCGGTTCTGTTTCAACCGTAGGTATTAGTGAATGAATAAAGAAAGTAGGTATATGTGAATAAATTCATTAAGTCTTAATGCCAATGTCGGCCAATAGGCTTAAAAACATAAAGAAAATGGAATTAATGTTGGAGTCTCCTTACTTCTCAGCCCTAAGCTAAGTCTTCCTCAATGACCGATCACTTTTCAGCATATTCCGGTAAAGCCTTAAAGGCAAGGAAAGCTTTCAAGCTAATAAGCTACTTAAGAAAGAAACTAAAGAAAGAAAAGAATTGAAAAGACAGAAAGGAAAGAGTACAAAGAGAGATAACATGTGATTTATGAATACATATTTATTCTTGGAAGAATATGAACGTGCTAATGGCAGTGAATATACCACACTCACCTCTAGAAGAAGGTTTGAGATGAAATAAGAAAATAATGTCATTATTATGACATGAATGGTCATTGGTCATGTACCTATACGCCAAAATATTTTGGAAATGTGATTATTAAAGGACGAAAGTAATGCAAGAAACAAATCTTGCATACAATTTTGACCATGACCGTAATGGTATAATTTTCTCTTTAAAAAATATTCACCATATAGATGTTAATGAATATATAATAGTATAAAATTAATTGAGAGCTCTGGAAGAGCCAATTATTACTATTTTTGAGGAATAAAATTGATTATTAATAAGGCATTGTGTTGTAGTAAGTCTCAAAGAAACTTATTGAGTTTCTAAACTATTCGTGAAAGCGGTTGATTATATTGAGACTATGTATAATGAGAAGATTTAATATTTTTATATTACTACAACTTTAGTAGGGTAATATGTATTTAAGAATTACCTGCTTTATTGCCTGATTTAACTACATAAATAAAGTGTGGTGAAATTACATGACACAGTAAACTGGATGTTATTGATATATAATACCCATGTCATAGTAACTGCGAATTTAATTAATAATTGCACATGTCATAATATAAACCTGAAGTTTAACGATACAGACAATTTTATCAAGCATGGCCTATTGAGCAATCTTGATTTAAGCATGATGTGCAAAATAAATGAGAATTCGCATGAGTAAGTGTTGAAGAAGCTTCTTCATGAATTCTCATGTGTTGCTTGTTCTCGCGATTATTATAACAACTAAAATTGAGATTGAATCCCTTGAATTCTGGAATTTGTCAAAGGTGAATATGGGCCAATTCACCTGCCATGTAAACCTTATAAAGATGCATCTATGAGATGGTTACATGTGCGTTTATTATCAACCCGCAACTTGAATACCAGGTTTCTTGCTCAATAATTTAATTTAGAGCATAATTTCCAGATTTTCTATTCAAGAAAGTTCATTTTGATAAGTTGGTTTACATCATAGTTGGTTTGGCAAAATGATATATTGACTGCCTCCACTTAATCGCTAAACTATTGGTTATGAGAACAAAGTTATCTATATCAGTTTGATATACGTTATACACGAAAGTATATTACATTCTCCCTCACAGTTGGTTCAAGGTCAGGAACCAAATAATTTCATCTTATTATTAATAATGTGCGGTGTATATTTTGATTAACATAATAACGCACAAAGATGGGTTCCCAAAGTTGAGGAAGAAAGTTAGTTTTTCTAACATGAGGGGGAGAGATGATAAACATTTAAGAAAAAGTTACGTGGAATGAATTATCATTTCTACATCTAGATCCTCGAATAAGATAATATGAACTTGAAGTTCATAAAAAGATAATTCATCTGCAGTATATTGCAAAGCATGCCGGACGCATTTGCTGACACAAACAAAGTAACTATATTCTCGCTGCAAATGCTCCTATTAGAATAAGTCCTATAAGGACAAAATCTATGATACGCTTAAAGCCTATAGACAAATCAGTTTCAAATAAAATTCTTGATAAAGAAGATGAGCAAATGATCAAAATGATCATAATGAGGAGGCAAGTGATCTATAACATCACATGACATAACACTTCATAAAATCTTAGGAGAGGTTTAGGTACCTGAAAATATAAATAAAGAGATCTCTATGTTATGTCTTTATGAAAAAAGAAGAAGCTTGGAACTGATATAAAATATTCGTCGACAACATCTATGATAGCGCTAAATATATATATGAGGATCTTAAGTCCGGAGAAACGATTCAAATAGAATTGGTTTCATATGAAAGACATGTAGTTTTGGACCTGCAATTCAAATACTTGAAAATATAAAGTCAATGGAGGGTGCAATCACTTTTATCTATCTTATGTGTCTTGCATGACATAAAACTTGATATGCATCTAAAGTCCATTTATATAGCTTATATGACAACTCCTGAAGGATTTAGATCGCTTAAAGCATATACAATTCTTGGTCCTGAAGTACCACATCCTAAGTGCAATTTGTGCACATATGTATCTTACTATAACTATAAGCATGATAATATGATAGCGAGAATCTCTACGGAGATATTGAAAAGGCCATTCCACGACATTTTATAAAGACATTACATATCTCTCAAGAATGATGATTTCAAGGTGCAACATATTTATTCAAGTTAATATGGCTGATTTGTTTATCAAATCTTTACCAACGATCTTTTGAAGATGGTGCGCAAGATTGGAATGCGAAGGCTCAAAGATGTGAATTAGCTCTCATCAGGGGGAGTTAATACACGTTGTACTATTTTTTCCTTATAATATTTTGTCCCACTAGGTTTTTCTTGTAAGGTTTTTAACGAGGCAACCAAAAGATGTATTGTTAGATATGTGTACTCTTTTTCCTTCACTAGAATTTTTTTTCACTGGGTTTTATTTTAGTTAAGATTTTAACGAGGCACATTATTTGTTGAATAGACATTCAAGGGGAAGTGTTATAAATAAAATTATATTTAAGATGAATGTCTCTAATTTAGGGAGATTTTAAAATTTATTACTTAATGACTAAATTATTTTTTTCTATAAATAGAAAAATTCTATTCTATTATAAATCATTTTAAAATCAATAAGAATTCTCTTTCTTTCTTTACAATATTCTTCTCCTTTTATTATTTCACATCAGAAGAAAAATTGATGGTGGAGGTGGGAGAGAGACGAAGAAGATGCGAATATAACTAAATGCATCTGTCAACGTGGCTTGCTTATAAATTTGATCAATTTTGTTTGCCACGTCCTTTTTTCCAGTGATAGAGACTTATGGTATTTAAAACTAGATTGTTTAAAATACATGGTACCTACAGTCATTTTCAAAACAAAAAAAATTACATAAATAGAAAGTACAGTCAGACCTCTCAATAGTAATATCCCTATATAACAATTATTTATTATAAAAGCTAAATTTTCATCAGAACTGATTTTTTAAGTTATATTTTATCTCTCTATAACAATTTTTACCTATAACAGCAGCAACTATATTTATAGCAGAATGCTCTTTGTATAATTATCCCTCTATAATAGCTATGTAAAATCTCTAAAATTACTAATAATAATTTTAAAATTTTACACATAATCTTTACTATTGAACAAAGTATTCGTCTTCCGTAATACTGCATAAGATTCTGAAGATTTGCACATTATCTTTCCATATGATAAATGACAAGAAATATATAAATAGACGATTTAACTGTTAAGTTCTTAGATTGTCTTAAAATGAAAAACAATCAATTACTATCTTTTTGCTGAAATTTGGACATAAATCTTCATCAATTCAAGTATTACATCGCTAGTAAGAGAGTGAAATCTACAAAATGAGCTACAATTACAAAATTCTTCCATCAATTTTGAAGGAATTTATTTTTCTAATAGCTTTTAAATGTGTGTCTTAAAGTTTAAATCTTTGTGCATTTTGTTATTAATTTACTAATAATGTATTAGCTTTCTTTAATATTTAATTAGTGAATAAATATATCTTTTGAGATTTTAAATTTAAATAAAGAATTTATTTTTTATATGTACATTAAAAGGAAAAATAATTAATATTTGAATAATTTTTGTCTAACAGCCAAAAAATATATAAACATCAAATGTTATTATAGGTGTATAACAAGTTAACAAGTATAAAACCAAAAAAATATTAGAACAAACGATGTTGTTATAGAGGTTTGACTGTATATCATAGAGCACTAAACTTTCAAAATTATCAAGATTGCTTCCAAATTTTGCTAGTTCAAGCCAACTCTTATCAACTAATGATAATTTATAAAAGCCAAAACACAACCCCATTATCTATTTAAAAAGTCCTTAAACTAATTTTCCAATTTTTCCTCAACGTTTTCCAACTTCAACTATACTGGGTAGCGTTGTACATAAAGTATTTCGTATTCATGTGGGATGCCGGAAAGAACAGCATCCGATGTGATATAGACAGCCTATCCTAATACAAGCATTAGTGGTTATTTTCACGGCCACGGCTCGAATCCATTACCTAATGGTCATACAAAAACAAATTTTGTCATTGCTCCTAGGGGTGTACATGGATCGGGTTGGATTGATTTTTATCAAAATCAAACCAAACTAACTATATCGGTTTGGGTTGGTTCGGTTTTGTTAGATTTCTCGGACTTTTTGGATTTTTTGTTATATGAATATTATTTCAATCTTACTTTGTTAAATTTATAGATAAATTTTTGATAAGTGAATATATGTTTAGTAAAAATTGAAAAAACAGACAAACATATGATCTATTAAAATATTTTTATAGCAGAATTTTTTTTACACATGATAGTTAGATTTTTAGTCGTCTAATAATAATATTTCGTTGATGCACGCTTTCAAGGTTAACCAAATTTAATAACTTAACATAAAATCAATATAAAACCTAAATAATGATATTTTCTATTAAATTTTAAAATCATCGAAATACCATTTCAAATTCGAAAAAGATATAAGAATTTAACGGATCTTGGCATATGAATATGAAAAAATAAAAAAATTCACGCATTTCAATAACACTTGATAAGAAAGTGATGACACAACCCATTATTTAAAGTAAATAAAAGTGGATGCACTTCATAGTTCTATTAAATTTCACCCCGTAGGATCTCAAATATTTCTAGACATTTTTTAAAGAAAATTCTATATAAAGTCTTAAAAGTATATATAAAATTCTATATTTATATGTCGGTTTGGTTCGGACTTTTTAACTCAATATCACACCAAACCAAACCAAACTTAATTGGTTTTTTAATCGATTTGGTTTGACTTTTCAGTATTCGATTTGAACACCCCTAATTGCTCCAATGCTTCCCTTCAACTATGTGTATTAGAATTACATCTTGCGTGAGATTATTTGGTAAATTTAATAGTAGAAGTTTTTAGAATTGATTAGCTATAAATTTGGCTAGCGACTAGCAACAGAACGAGAAGGATACATCACAGGTTGCCATTATTGTGTGTCCTTGCCAGGTAGTGTGAGTACAAGTCGCCCTTGATACAGCAGTCTAAAATTGATGATTGTTGTACTTTAATTTCACTTCTTGAGTTCTATTGGTCCAAAAAATCAGTTAATTCGTAGTCAAGTTTTCATCTTCTTCTTTTACTCATTTTTCTTGATTTTCATTCCACTGGGGTTTTGGGCAAAATCAAGAATTCAACCTCTTATCTCATATTAATCAAAGAAAAATAAATACATATGCAAACATTACATGAACTTTGAATATTGGATATCTAGTATAATTACTATTTATATATGATGATTTAAATCTATCAAAATATATTATTCAATATAAATTAAAAATTCATTTCAGAAGAAGGAGAAAAGAGGTAGGAACAAAAAAGAAAGGAGAAGAGAGTTGTATGAGTGATAAATTGGTTAAACTAATTAAGAATAATTGGATAAATATTGATTTTTGGTGTGGATACTTTCATTATGCAGAATTTTTAGCTTCTTTACTATAATAAAGAAACGGCACCTCCTGTTGCTCAAACACATTTTTTTTTTTATTTGCCAAACACCTCATATCTAAAAAAAAAATATTTTATATTTTATACTAAAAAAAAATATTTTTAGCTTTCAAAAAGCTTGGCCAAACAGGTTAAAATTTCAATTAGCCAAGTCATACTTCTAGAACCATTAAGCTTTTATCCAAACGAAAGAAAATATGCATAGGAGAAGTAACTAAATAATTTTAAAAAAAAAAAAACATTCAAGTTCTTAAATGTGTAAATTAAGAGAATACGATTCCCATATAGCAAGTGGTCTCCAAAAGTTCATTAAGGGGGTGGAGCTCTAAAACATTAATTAAGTTTTTACAACTCCTCAGTACTGAATATGTTGAGTGTCACTGATTAGTCCTAGCCTAAATAAATTGAGTTTTAAAGATTTAGTTAATACGAGTCTACGTACACGCATCTCTATCAATTTTCTTTTTGGTAGAGGGAACTGTTTGACCAAAAGTATAATTTCCTGTTGAACTATTAAATTTATGTAATAAGGGACTAAATCTAGCTAAGAATAATAATCCTGGACACTAATCTTGAAAATGTACAGTAGATGGGACAGATCCCGTAAATGGTTGATGATAATAAGTGCAGAATACACTTAAAGCAAGAACATTAATGGAGATATAACTAACAATAAATGGCATTTAAGTACATAAGGGAAAAGATTAACCCAATAATGAATGAGTTGCACGAATGTTTCTCTTGATAATGGTGAATGACAGAAAGGTCCAAGATTCGTATGAAAAATCCTCTTTATCAAAAGGTAGTCTTTGTATTTTTGCAAGAGAGAAAGTCTTCTCTCAAAAATGTTCCTATCGAAAACAATATTACATACCTCTATCATTGTCTCTTCTTTCTATATATATAGGGCATTTTTCTTAGAAACCCCAATAGTACAAATATAGGAAATATTCACTAGAATATTTTTTTTTAGTACCTTGTCTCAAATTAGCCGTTGCAAGTCATATCATCAATAGTCAATCTCAACTTCGACCCTTGCTGACATCTTGATTGTGATAACCGTCAATATCTTGATCACGACTCATGTCGGCACCTCGGCCATTAACCTTGCTGCATCTTGGGCGAGTTCGACCGATAACTTTCTTTAATGCCATATTATGCTAAATATTCTGAAGACGGATTTTGGCCTATACAGTTAGTCCCTCCGCTTATTAAAGCCGAGCTCAGACGGCCTTGATGAGCAGACTCTGTATATCGTAGTTGACGAAATGCAACGAGCAATGTTGGGTAGCGGTGCTTTAGGCGAGGTGGCAACCTGATTTTTCGTGAGATGCAAACTTTGGGGATGCATTATTTCAAAATGACGTCACAACTACATGCGTCATTATGACGCGTTTTCCTGATGCCTAGTGTCATTTCCTAAGCCTCTGATGTTTTGATACTTGCGTTGGGTAATGATGGCCTGATTTCTCGGTCTTGGTGCTTGAACACTTATAAATAGGGATTTGAGGCTATTTGTATTTGTTTTGCATACTTGCATTATCGAATCCTTGTGTCCCTTTCTTCATTCTCCATATCAAACCCTTGTCTCCTTTTTGCTTCGTCATTGCGTATCCATTCCCCCGGTTCCAGTGATTTCACTTGTTCTCGATTCTTCCGTGCCTAAGATATCTTCCCTCAAGAATATGGTTAATGCATCCTCTGGTTCTAGTATGGAGCTTAACCCTACCCCTTTGGCGGTGCACATGTCTCCTCATGGTGATGATGTTTCTGTTGCCCCTGAAGATAAGGGGCTTTCTACGGTGGAGGAAATAATTCCTCACAGTGAAAGGATTAGATCTGACTTTTCGAAGTTGCCCGAAGACGATCTTGAGGTCTCGGAGTCGGTGATAAACGAGGTTGACCTCATTGCGTTTAGGAAAAAGTTCAAAATTCCAGCTCACATCGATCTAGTTCCGGCAGAGCATGATGTGGTACAAATACATCGCCCAGGATATTGCGCGTTCTATGCGTATCCGTTCCATATAGGTTATTCTTTTCCTCTTCTCCCATTAGCAGAGGAATTTTGCCGCTACTACGGATTCTGCCCAACCCAGCTCTTCCCTTATATCTACAAGTTTATCGGTATGCTGACGAAATATACGGAGTTGGCTGGCCGTGGGATCTCACTTCACCACCTGATGCATCTCTTCGCCCCTAGTTTCTATAGGGGGACGATGTTACACCTTCGCCATTGAGGAAGTAAAATTTTGGTGGTGAAGATGGAAGATAAGGCGAATCATCAATTCTGGCTTAACTACTTCTTCATCAAGTCCGAGGACGTGGTGGCCGATGCAAGCGGGTTCCCCGAGGCTTGGAATTACACCCGTAAGTATCTTTTTGTTGAGCATTCATTTTGCATGTTTTAGTCATAGTCTAACATTCCGACCCTTCTTCGTGCAGCTAAGACTTCGCCCCCTCCTTTGGTCGCGGACATTCATGACTTGGTCAGCCAGGTCTTGCCTCAGACGGTGGAGATTCGTGAATGGCCAACCTTTATCAAGAAATTTGGGCCTGCACCTTCCCTGACTGGTGAGTTTGTCTATATGTATTTGTCTGTGCATACATAATTATTATCTTGTCTATATTGTTTCGACCTCGTGATTGTCTGCTCTTTGCGGTTTTATAAGGGAAATGACAGTCTTCTGATTTTTCTTTTTTAGCCTGAGGACCTTCAAGAAGGCAGAAGGCTCCTGCTCCGATATTTCGCAAGAGGAAGGCCGCTTCTATTCCTTCTGCTGCGGTGAGGTCTGCTCGATCGTCACTACTCCTGCAGCATGGCTTTCGACTTTCCCTTTGCTTCATCTAGTAGATGAGGACGATGAGGAGGGATCATCACTGAATGGCAATAACTCGCTTCTCCGAAAGAAGCGATGTGCAGATGTCGGCGAAAGAGCTGCCCTTGCGGGGAGCTCGATCATGGAGGATTTTGTTGTCCAGGAAATGGCAACCATAGACGCTGCAGATGATGCCAAGTTAACGCCTGCGATTCCGCCGTCATCAGGAGCCGAGGAGTGTACGTCTCTCCCTGAGGCCGTGATGGATTCTGAAGGGTCTTCGGCGAGAGTCCCTGACGTCCTGCGGGAGGTCGAACCATCGGCCTCACTACCAGCCGAGGGTCCTTCTTCTCGGGATGATACAAAAGGAAAAAATGTAGCTAAAGAAGGTTACGGGACGAGCTCTAATATGGACGGCAAGGAAGTGAGGATGATGGGGGAAGGACTTACCGACTCGAGGTGAGATTGGAGGGGACCATAGGGACTATGGCGATCCCCTTGGAGCGGGATATGTTGGTTGATACGGAGGACGTAGTCCCTTCTCTTGGTCCTCTCTGTTCCGATGTGGAGGGCAAAACCCTTGAGAAACTAAAGGACGCCACTTTGTCGAGGAGCATAGCCGGCCTCGCTCTTAGGGTAAGCCTTTGATCTTTCTTCGCTTCTTATGTCGAGTCCAGTTTTGTTCTTACTCATTTTGTCTTTATTTCATACCGTGATCTTGGAGATCGAGAGTGCCCAGCGAGAGGAGAGGCATAAGACCATTTTCCAGAAGATGGAGCGGAAATATCGTGAATACAATGATAAGCACCACAAGATCTGCAAGTGGTTTGGTGGAAGCGGCACTTTTCAGGCTCTCCGAGGTGAACTGAATGAGAAGGATGATGAATTAATGAGGGTCAATTGGAAGTGCAGCATTCTCAAGGGGGCGTTGAGAGACAAAGAAGAGGAGCTCGAGGTGAGCAGGGGGTCGAGGGCCAATGTGCCAACCTTCAAGCCCAAGTGGTCTCATTGCGCGCTGAGCTTGAAGAGTGTCAACTCAAAGTGGTAGATCTGAGTGGCGAGGTCGCTGAGAAGTTAGTGAGTTTAGAGAAGGCAGAGTCGGCCCAGTTATCAGCTGCGAGGAAAAAATAAGCTATAGAGGTTGTGATCCGTGTTCTCTGTTCTGAGCGGGATTGTGCTTTGGAGACGGCTAGGCTCAGAGAGGAGCGGCTTGATGAGCGGATAGGGGCGCTAGAAAAAGAGGCTTCAGGCCTTAGCGATCTAGTTGCTGCTCTTGAGGCCAACAAGGTACAGTTATTGGCTCGGTCATCCTCCTCCCCCGCTTCTGCTTTTCCTGATGTTCCTCGTGATTTGTACGAGGAATAGATTCACGTCGAGGCTCAGTTGGACATATTCAAGGATCTAATAGAGGCGGGGGTTGTTTCAGAAGCCTCTTTCAAGTGTGTATGTGTTAAGGCACGTAAAGCTCGGTTTGCTTGTGGCTATGACCCCGCTACAGCGGAAGCTGGCGACGAGGAGGAGGGTGCGAGCGTGGATCGGATCGAACAAGATGCCTGGTATGAGGGTGAATATCCGGCTGGCGATGGCGACGAGATGGGTGGAGACGGTCTGGCGATCAAGCGGGCGACGCTGCTTGGGTGAATGGTGATTAGTTGTTCTTTTTTGTTTTAGCCGCAAATGTGTGCACTTTTTGTAAGCGTGCAACCTTTGTAAAAAATATTCTAAGTATGCAGTTTTAGTTTTATTATTCGTACCTGATTTCTTCTTTTTGTTTGGATTTGTGCGCGTTTCTAATTTTGTTGCTTGATTGCCTTTGTCGTAACAAATTTGTCTGAGTAGGCCGAACGACGTTAAAAGTAGCCTTCATTTGGTTAAGGTCGTGGGCCAAATAGGTGTTAATTCGAACGGGGTCGAATATAACCTTTAATTAATTGAGGTTGTGGGCCGAATAGGTGTTAATTCAAACGGGGTCGAATGTAACCTTTAATTGATTGAGGCCGTGGGACGATAGGTGCTAATTTGAATGAGGTTGAGCGTTACCTTTATTTAATTGAGATCGTTGGCCGAATAGGTGATAATTTGAACAAGGTCGAGTGTTACCTTTATTTAATTGAGGTCGTGGGCTGAATATGTGCTAATTCGAATGAGGTTGAACGTTACCTTTGTTTAATTGTGATCGTGAGACTAATAGGTGCTAATTTGAACGAGGTCGAATAATACCTTTATTTAATTAAGGCCGTGGGCCGAATAGGTGCTAATCAAATGATGTTGAATTTTACCT
Source organism: Nicotiana obtusifolia (assembly GCA_002018475.1). Lineage (NCBI taxonomy): Eukaryota > Viridiplantae > Streptophyta > Magnoliopsida > Solanales > Solanaceae > Nicotiana > Nicotiana obtusifolia. The sequence goes on along the minus strand of MCJB01052852.1, from coordinate 232,687 downwards.
TTATTTAATCAAGGTCATGGTCCAAATAGGTGCTAATTCGAACGAGGTCAAATGTTACATTTATTTAATTGAGGTCGTTGGCGAATAGGTGCTAATTTGAACGAGGTCGAATATTACCTTTATTTGGGGAGAGTAGAAATAAACTTCATGTACTTTTGCTTTATTCATATTCCTGGAAATATTTACATATTTTTCGGGCGCTGGCTGGTAGTTTGTCCTAGACCAAGTCTATCTAGTCCCTTCATTGGTCGAACTGGAAAAATAGTGAGAGATCGAGCAATGAACTAGCCATCCAGTCCTCGTCTGTGTGCACTTCAATCCTGACGTATCCCCGTCCTCGCCTCGTTAAAAACCTCCTCAGGAAAACCCAAATGGGACAAAACTCGAGTAAGGGAAAAAGAGTGCGACTTTGGGGACCTCATCCTTTAAAATTTCAAGTATTTGAGGTGTGTAATGTTCTAGTTGTTTGGTAGTCGCTTTCCTTCCATTGTTTCTACCTTTGCTTGCTGTTGTCGTGATTTTGTAGGGGCCGCCCCAGTTTGTTCCTAGTTTGCCTTCCCGTGGATCATAGCTTACTCGTGTTTTAGCTTTAAGCATGCAGCCCCCGATTTTAAGTGGCCTGATCTTTGCTCTTTGTTATAATAGTGTTATGCTTGCTGCTTTTGGGCGACCATTCTCACAAAGGCATATCTCTTCGTTCCTCGACTTCGTCGAGCTCATGCCTTCTACTGTTATCATTCTGGGTTCCGCTTTTGCGGAAGTATCTTAGATTGGGCTCCCCGACCTCGACTGGTATTACTGCGTCAGTCCCATAGACTAGCGAGTATGGTGTTTCCCCTGTGCTCGTTTTTGGCGTTGTTTGGTAGGCCCAGAGTACTTCTGGTAATATCTCTGGCCACAGTCCCTTGGCGTTTTCGAGCTTCTTCATCATGATGTTCAGTATTGACTTGTTGGAGGATTCCGCTTGCCTGTTACCCGCGGGGTTGTAGGGTGTGGACGGAATTCTTTTGATGTGCCATTTTTCGAAAAAGTCGGCGATCTTCTTCCTTGCAAATTGAGGTCGGTTGTCGCAGTTGATTTTTTTGGGGAGACCAAAATGGCATATGATGTTCTTCCATATGAGGACGATTACTTCTTGTCGCATATTTGGGTGGATGCTCCTGCTTCCACCCATTTAGAAAAATAATCAGTTAAAACCAAGAGAAATCATATGTTACCTCGTCCGGCCGGGAGGGAGCCTACGATATCCATTTCCCGTTTGATGAATGGCCAAGAGGAAGTTACTGAGTGTAGGTGTTCGCCTTCTTGGTAGATCATCGGGGCGTACTTCTTGCATGGCTCACATTTTTTCACGAAATCTGCGACCTCCTTTTTCATGGTGGACCAATAGTATCCTGCTCGTATGAGGCACCTGACCATTGCTTGATTGCGGAATGAGCTCCACAGTGGCCTTCATACACTTCTTCAAGGACGCGCCGCTTGTGATTTTTGACCAAGCATTTCTCTAGGGGGCCGCCATATGTCCTTTTGTACTGGTCGTTGTGATCGATATTGTACCTGGCCGCTTGCGTTCGCAGCTTCTTGGCCCTTTTTTGGTCACCGGGGAGTGTGATGTCCTGCAAATATGTAATAACACGGTTGAGCCAGTCCCAAGTTAAGTTTATAGTTCTTACCTCGATTTGGTCTATCGACGAGTTGAGGAGGTAGACAATATTTTGGTCTCCGGTTGTGATGTTTATGGTGACTGTTGCTAATTTGGCGAGGCCGTCCGCCTCGATATTCAGTGCTCGGGGAATCTGCTCAAGCTGACATTCATCGATTTGAAAGTTTTTGTAACCTTTGCTCCTTGATTTGGAAAGTCCATGTGACTTGATTGATCACGAGCTGAGAATCGCAGTGCAGCCTTAGCCGCTTTTCCCCGTATTTGAGTGCTAATCTTAGTCCTGCTTATTATGGCTTCATACTCGGCCTCGTTGTTAGTAATGTCCGAGAATCTTATGGACTGGCGAATCACTTCGCCTGTTGGGACTTTGAGTACAAGTCCCAGCCCGAACCCCGACACGTTAGATGAACCGTCAGTGCATAGGACCCAGAGATCGTGTATTTGGGAAGAAGCATGGGCAGCTTCCTTTTCGACTTCGAGCAATATGTGCACACTAAAGTTGGTGACGAAGTCGGCGAGGACCTGAGACTTTATCGCTGTTCGCGGTCGATATGTAATATCATACTCGATTAGTTCAATGGCTTATTTGGCCAATCTGCCCAAAAGTTCGGGTTTGTGTAAAATGCTTATTAAGGGAAAAGTCGTGACGACCAAGATGGGGTGGCATTGGAAACACAGTCTAAGCTTCCGTGAAGCTACGACTAAGGCTAGAGCCAGCTTATCAAGATGGGGGTACCTCGTTTCAGCATCGACTAGTGTTTTTACTAATGTAATAGATGGGAGATTGCGTATCTTTATTTTGTTGGACTAAGACTGCGCTCACAACTACTTCGGACATGGTGAGATAGATGAGGAAAGGCTGTCCCGGTTCTGATTTTGAGAGCAACGGCAGCGAGGATAGGTACACCTTTAACTCCTTCAGTGCTTGGGCGCACTCAGGTGTCTATTGGAGGCTGTTCTTCATTTTGAGAACGCCGAAGAACTTGTGGCACCTATCGGAGGATGGCGAGATGAACCTTGACAGAGCAGCAATATGGCCGGTTAACTTCTGGACTTGCTTTTTGGTGGTCAAGTGCCCTAGTATACCCTCGATGGCCTTGATTTCGTCGGGATTGACCTTGATACCCCGCCGCGACACTAGGAAACCTAAGAATTTCCCTGAGGCCATGTCGAATGCACATTTTTCGGGGTTCAGTTTCATGCCGTATTGCCTGAGTATGTCGAATGCTTCTCTTAAGTGGTTGATGTGATCTTCTTTCCTTTTGGACTTGACTTGCTTGTCGTCGGTGTATACCTCCATCATTTTTCCGAGTTGTTCCTTGAACATCTTTGTCACCAACCTTTGGTAAGTTGCCCCCGCATTTTTCAATCCGAAGGGCATGACCCTGAAGCAGTACGTCCCCTGGTAGGTGATGAAGGTGGTCTTTTTCCTAGTCCTCTTCCGCTAAGGATCTGGTTGTAACTCGAGTAGGCAACCAAGAAACTTAGCAACTCATGCCCGGCTATCGCGTCGATGAGCTGGTCAATGTGGGGTAATGGGAACGAGTCCTTGGGGCAGGCTTTGTTCAGGTCAGTGAAGTCTACACATATCCACCACTTACTGTTCATCTTTTTCACCATGACCACATTGGCAACCCATTGGGGGTACTTCGACTCCCTGATGGAACCATTTTCCAATAGTTTTTCCACTTCTTAGCACACTGCGTCATTGATTGCGGGGTTGAAATTACGTCGAACCTGCCTTACCGAGGGGTAGAGTGGATTGGCGTTTAATTTATGTGTAGCGATGTCCTTTGGGATACCTGGCATATCTGCATGGATAAAAGCAAACAAGTCCGAATTAGCAATTAAAATTTCAAGAAACTTACCCGGTTCTTGGACTTTGCAGCCAATGTAAGCTTTCTTGTTGTGGTCGTTGCCATCTAATAAACAAGGTCGAGGTCTTCTATGGTCGATCCTACGACCTCGACCGAGTCAGGGTTTTTGATGACGTCTCTGTTGTCACTGCCTAATGACCTCGACCATGTTAGTTTCTATGCCTGTTTCTCTCTCTCTCTCTCTCTTTCATTTGTTGGGTGGCCGTGCAATACGAGGCGATGCGGTAGCACTCTTAGAATGTGCGTTGTTCCTCGCTTATGCTGAATATGCCCAATGGAGTTGGGAATTTGATGACCTGGTACAAGCTAGAGGGTATAGATTTCATGGTGTGTATCCATGGTCGTCCTATTATGGCGTTGTATGCCATGTACTGGTCCATGATAAGGAATGTGGTCTCCAGATGCCACCCGCCAGGACGGGGAATGTGATCTCGCCAGACGTTCGTTCAACTGCATTGTTAAAGCTTGTTAGCGTGATACAACATGGTATTATCTTGTCCTCGAGTGTCATTTGCGTGAGAACTCGAGGATGGATAATACACGCGCCGCTCCAATCATCTACCATAAGTCGCCTTACGTCGATATCTAAAATTTGTAAAGTAATAACAAGAGCGTTCGAAGATGATACTTTCTTCGAGTTCATCATACCGTTCATGGGTGATCGACCGTTTGAGCATGTGGTTCGTGGTGAACTTCATGCTATTAATTGATGCGTCGTCCTTGCTACTGATGATCATGTGGATGGTGGGGGCTGGCGACGGCAACTTTTGCAACCCTTGATGTTGTTCGCGTCCCCTGGCAAAGTTGGTCCTTCCCCGATCACTTAGCAAGGTGTCCCTGCCGCAGTATGTTTACGACCTCCTGTCTTAAGGCAATGCAATCTTGAATTTTGTGTTCTTGCTCTTGATGGAACTCGCAGAGGGCGTCAGATTTTCTGGTATTCGGGTCCGACCTCATCTCTTGTGTCCACTTAAACTTTGGTCCAAGCTTCTCCAAGTCGTAGATGACCTCTGTAGGTGACAGGCAAAAATTATGAGTGGATAGTAAAGGGGGCATACCTCATTTATTTCGGTGAGCCCCTGTTCTTGATGGGGCTGGGTCTTCCTAATGGTGAGGTGAGGATACAACGGTAGTTTTGATATATAGGAGATGTCATTCCCAGTTTGGCCGTGAGGCCGCTAGATCTCTTCTAATATCACTTCTCCGATCTTTTCTGGATTCTGCTTGTACTGAGGTTAGTAGATGAGTCGGCCCATTGAGGTCGTCTTTGTCTGCTTGGACTTCGGCGCAGTACGCATTACGTATTTCATCCCAAGTCGTTGGGGGATATTTCATAAGACGATTTAATAACTTTTTTGTCGCCCTTAAACCATTTTTGCTCAGCCCGTTTTGGAAAGCAGCTACCGTTATTCCTTCTGATACATTAGGCAAAGTCATTCTTACTCGATTAAAACAGGCGAGGAAGTCCCTCAGTCCTTCTCCCGGGGACTATTTGTTAGCGAAGATATCATTCACTCTTGCCTCGGCCTTCTTGGTCCCGGCATTGGCCATCATGAACTTATCGGTCATTTTCTCAAAGGTTTCGATGGAACGTGCTGGCAGTTGCGAGTACCAGGTTAATGCACCTCCCGTGAGGGTTTCTCCGAATTTCTTTAGCAGAATGGAGGATACTTGCTCTTTAGCGAGATCATTGCCTTTCACGGCGGTATTGTAATGGATCACATGATCCTCGGCGTCGATTGTGCCATCGTATATTTTCAGATAAGGCGGCATTTTAAAGGTCTTTGGTATGTCATATGGGACAGTGCTATCACTATACAGCTGCTCGTCGAACCGACGCGTCTCTCTTCGGAAATAACTTAGGAGTGCCTGCTATTTTATCGACCCTTTCTTGGTGCTCTCTCATTTGATCCCGAAGTGTCTTATTCTCATTTTCCATTTCCTTCAACCTTTTCAGAATAGCAGTGAGAACGTCGTCGCCTGCATTGTTAACAACACTGTGAGTAATACTTGTCGTCATGGGTAGAGGAGGAGGCTGATCACATTGCTCGTCCACTGATGGTGCAGCACAGTTTTTTGCCTTTACTGCGGCCGCGTCATGAATAGGCTTATGGAGGATGCTGGTCAGTGTATCCGTTAGGCAAGCCTTAAGGAGCTTCTTTATCGCTGGTGGTGTCTCCTCTCCCATGGATGTGGAGGTGGTCTTGCCATGGGATTTTGTGATGCTGCCGGTGGGAGGGGGTGATCCACCTCGCCTAGGAGAGGTATTGGGTATTGTGTCCTCGTCCACTGCTTCAGAGCTCTCGTGGATGATGTCCACGAGGTTGGTTGAGAGGTCACTCATTATTCTCGTTCTTTCTTCTCTGTTACCTGCCATGTTAAATTTATGCATACAAAGAGAAGAAGATTCTTCTTTTTTTTTTTTTTGCTTCAGTAACCAGTGTTGGTTGTAGAAGAAACTAATAGACTTAGCTATAAATTCCCCACAGACGGCGCCAAATTGTTTGACCAAAAAGTATAACTTCCGGTTAAACTATTGAATTTATGTAACAAGGTGCTAAATCTAGTTAAGAATAATAACCCTAGACGCTAATCTTGAAAACGTACAGTAGATGGGACAGATCCCGTAAATGGTTGATGACAATAAGTGCAAAATATACTTAAAGCAAGAACATTAATGGAGATATAACTAACAATAAATGGCAATAAATGGCATTTAAGTAAATAAGGGGAAAGATTGACCCAATAATGAATGAGTTGAACCAATGTTTCTTCTGACAATGATGAATGACATAAAGGTCCAAGATTCGTATGAACAATCCTCGGATCTGGTGGAAAGGTGGGAATAATATCAACAAGAATCTTTATCAAAATGTTGTTCTTGTATTTTAAGCAAGAGAGAAAGTCTTCTCTCAAAAGTGTTCTTATCAAAATCAATATTACATGTCTCTATCATTGTCTCTTCTTTCTATATATATATATATATGAGGTATTTTTCTTACAAACCTTAATAGTACAAGTGAATATTCCCTTTTAGTACCTTGTCCTGATAAATTAGCCGTTGCAAGTCATTTCATCAATAGTCAATTTCGACTTCGAACCTTGCTAATATCTTGATTGCGATAACCGTCAATATTTTGATCATGGCTCATGTCGGCATCTCGACTATTAACCTCGTTGCGTCTTGGACGAGCTCGACCGATAACTTTCTTTAATGCTATATTACATTAAATATTCTGAATACGAATTTTAGATCTGTTCAGGAACCTATGAACGAAAAATATGAGTGGTCCGTGACTAGGGAATTAAATAAGAAATCGATATGGTGAGATTTGAACAATGCATTTAAGTGAACAGTATCTCCTATGTTTGCTAGTAAATCAATTTGATTAGATGTTTAAGGAATTCCTTTTGGAAGAAGTATATGGTTAGTTGTCTTAATTCGAGACGCGGACCTACCCTTTTGATAGGGGTAATTCCGAAAAAAAAATATTTTATATTTTTACTATTCATTTTTAGTTGTTCATTTTTACTTTTACATTTATTCCTATAACAATGATAATTTTTAAAAAGTCTTCGAGAGTAATTTAGGAAATGAGTATTGATAAACGCAAAATAGGAAAAAAATTATTTTTCTCTTGATTTGCTAAAATGAATAAGTAAAAGCGAAAATATATTTTTTGTATAGTAGACAAGTAAAAGTGAACGGAGGGAGGATAATAAACATTACTCCTTCCGTTCCAATTTATGTGAACATATTTGATTGGATACGGAGTTTAAGAAAGAAATGAAGACTTTTAAACCTTGTGCTTCTAAACAAGTCATAACATTTATGTGGATATAATTCATTTGAAACATGTGCTACGCATTACAGAGTATTTGTTTGGCTATAAATATTTTTCATTAAGAGTAGAATTGAAAGTTAAGTTTATTTATTTTCAAATTTAAAAAGAGGTCTTTTTTTTTTTACGGAAATAAATTCACATAAACTAGAACAGAGGGAGCATATATTTTGGTTGGCACCCTAAGATTCAAATCTTGCATTGATCGTTTTAGGGATACAACTTGACTTCTATTATGCTCCCTAGGTTGTTCTGATTCTAATATTTGTTCAAATTTTTATTCGACAGTAATATTTCACCACTTTTAAATTATGAATCCGCCTCTGATTAATTTTACTTGTAATAGCTACACAACTTCTGACTCTGTTGTCCGTGACAAGTCTACATTTTGTAATGATGCATAGTTATATATAATATTATCCTTTTAACCAAAAAAAAATAGAAGCAACGTCAAATTGCTACTACTAAGCTACAATCAAAACTCCGTATATTTTATAGACCAAAATCTGACTTCAGCCTACTGATTTTCAGCATCCGATCTAGTACTCTAATCAATCACATTTTATGAATTTGACAATCGATTATTTTTTTATAAGAAGTTTCTATATATAGGAACTGCATAAAAAAATACTACTTTTATACAATGTAATTATTTATAATTATTTTTTTTAAAAGGGCTTGACTTTTATTCAAATGAAAACGATGTTATTCCCCAAAATGGGAATAGTGCGGTATACAACAAGATAGATAAGAGAGTGTGCGTGCCAAATTAATGGCTATATTAGTTTGGATGGATCATTTTATGTGAAATTCAAAAATAATTTATAATTGGTAATTAAAAAATAGTCACAGTTTCAAAAGTAATCAAAATTTATTCACTTTTCATGTAAAAATAAATTTGAATGAAAATACTATTCAAAATTCGAAAAATATTCTAGTATAATATACTGGAGTTTGAATTTTTTACATGTGAACCTCTAGCATAATATACTGAAGTTCCAGAATAATATGCTGGAAGTTCATATACGGGTGCTCCACTCTCTAGTATATTATGCTGGAACTTTCCGTGAGCTAGAGTTCATTATGCTGGAACTTTCTGTGTTGCAGCAAAATAGTAACTATTTTTTTATAATTTTACAAACGTTGACTATTTTTTAACTAACAGTTCAAAAACTGAGTAGCCCGTACTATTTAACCCATTTTCAACTAATTACAGTACTAACTACTAGTCTGCGTAGGAGACTTTGGCGTCTCTAAAGTGCATTATTAGTCAGTCAAAAAATCTAGAGCTCGTTTGGATGGACTTGTTATAAGTGGTTGTTAAGCTAAAGTCATAAATTAGAAATTCTAGTTTTTTATTTTGGCTTACTTTTTTTATTTTAGCTTTAAACTAAGTACTTAAAAATATTTTTTTATTTTATCCAAATACTATAAAATAACTTAAAAGCTATTTGACTTAAAAGCACTTGAAATAAACCAATTCAAACGGACTCTAAGCTATAGAAAAATATCCTATATACTACTTATAAAGCAACCTCTTCTTGTTCATAGTTATGTACATTATTATAGGTAAACTAATTATGACCCCACTTGACAAGTTATGCCAAGCATTTTCATGACCAGAATAAAAAGATTATTCTCCATTTGAGAAAAATAGAATTAATGGCATTCAGATTTCAGATTAATCTAGGAGTAGGTGTAGGGGGTTCATTTTTATTCTGTCCCACCAAGCACCAGCTAATTTTAGTGGCGGCTAATAAATTTGGGGACTAAAGAGTAAATTTTAACGAGAGGCCTATAATTTTATTTGAAGTCAATTTTCTAGCATTTTGAGACGTAAAATTATTAAAAAACATATGTTAATTTCTTCTAATAATTTTTTTTCAATTGATATTATAACTTACTTATTTAATTTTTCTTGAAGCATTATTGATCTTAGATAAGATTTTATTAATTTTAGATTTAAAAATTTTCTTTTTGCTAAAATAATTATTACAGGATCTGTTAATATTATTCTAAAAATAATATATATATATATATATATATATATATATATATATATATATGTACTTTACCCATTTAAAATAATATTTATAAAGAAATATTAACATATATACCTACTAACTATCTACAAGAAATTTGGGGTCCCACAATTATGGGGCCTAATTAAGCAGCTAATCTATGATTGTTAGCTATGCAAGAAATATTACTATTATTTAATAAAAATGATTATGAGGCCTGCATACCATACAACAAGAAGTTCAAAATAAAATATGTGGTATATGTGGAAGCTAATCTACCAATTAATTATTTACACGAATAACCACTGACATCATGGAAATGAGATTAACGTAAAGATAAACCTAGTAATTAAATTAAAAATTGGCAAAAAAGATTAAAAGAACCGTGCGATAAACCATGCGAACATTCGATACACGATGTAGAATCAGATCTAATTGGACTCCAAGTAATAGAGAAAATGAGAAGAATAGTTCCTTAATGTGCTTCGTCTAAAATATATAATCTTTTAAATATGTACAAAAGCTCAATAATATATCGTACTAATCACTAATTCTTTTTTCTTTCTTTTTATAACGATACAGTTCATGTCAGGAGTTGTACTGGTTTTCTTACCATATTGATTTTCCTATCTCTTGAATAAAAGGGCAACATGTATACTATAATTGGGCTTTCCTATTTGTAAAAGGAAACATAAATCTCTCATATTTGACGAGTCCCTTCTTTTGTAGGAAAATGTATGGACTTCTATAAATTGAGGATCTTTCCTTCTCATTCAGCTACATCTACAATGTAGCCATAAGGGGTTTGAAAGTCGTGTTTAAGGGAAGAACTTTACGGGATAAGTGTTAGTGTGTCACTTGTGTTGCCTCTTCATGAGGTTGTTCTCCTGATATTTTGTACTCTCTTTTTATGTAGTGGATTGCTCATCTCCGCCGTGGACGTAGGTCAATTGACCGAACCACGTTAAATATTTGTGTCTCTTTTTGTATATTTCTCTTTTGTTGTTTGATTTATCGTCGTTCAAGGTTTGATTTACTAGCTTCCGCATGACATCTGATTTTTCCGATCCTAACAAGTGGTATCAGAGTGAGCTTCAGAACAGGTTCATCTTTGTGGGTTTAGTTTTAGCCGCAACCTATTTGACGGTAAACATAATTTTTGTCTAAGAAATTTCACTGGAGCACTAGGCATGTTGAGATAAACTTTACGGTAGAGATTTGCAGATGCGACCTGTTGAAGATTATGTGAAGAAGGTGGTTCAGGTTTGTTTTGTGAGAAAATTCAGGCCAAGGGGGAGAACTGTTAGGAGTTGTCCTGATTTTCTTACCACATTTGTTTTCCTATCTCTTGAAGGAAAGGCAACATGTATACCATAATTGGGCTTTCCTATTCATAGAAGAAACATAAATCTCTCATATTTGGCGAGTCCCTTTTCTTGTAAGAAAAAGTTTGGACTTCTATAAATTGAGGATCCTTCCTTCTCATTCAGCAGCATTTACAATGTAACCATAAGGAGTTTGAGAGTCGTGTTTAGGGGTAGAACTTTACGGGACAAGTGTTAATATGTCACTTGTGTTTGTCTATTTTAACAAAATGATAGTAAAAAATAGGTTGGAGGGATAAAAAAATTAGTATAATATCTCGCACAAAATAAATTGGTTTGAGCCGTTAGAAACAATAATCCCCTCAATAATTAATGTAACATTTGGTTGACCATATAAAAAATATATAATAAAGAGAGAATTTTCACATAAATGTACAAACCACTAGTCCCCGACCAAGAAGTCCCCTTAATCTTTGTAATATAGCAAAATTAGTGTCCCTCTTCAATAATATATGGCGGATTGAACCATGGGCTTACGGGTTCGGTAGACCTCAGTATATCTAAATCTAATCTTATATATGTTTGCTCATAATATGTCAAATATTGTTTGAGGAAGTCACCTTCTCAACTCAAAATCACGTCTAAATTTGAATTTTTGAGTGCTTCTAAATGCATTTCATGAACAAAATAGGTTCACCTCTAAGGGGTCGTTTGGTTTAAGTTACGTTGGAATTAGTTATGTTAGAATTAGTTTATTCGGATTAGTAATGTTGGGATTAGTTATCCTGTTATTATTTCTTATTGACTGTTTGATATGTTGTATTAATCATGGAATTATCAATTTACTGTTTTATCCTTGAATAACTTATAGTGAGATTACTATTCCACCATCTGGCAAGTATAAGTTATTCCGATACTATTTTTAATCCTGAAATAACTTATCCCAAAATTAATAACCAAACAAGAAATAAGACGGTATTAAATTATTGTCCCAAAATTATTTTTTATTATCCATCGTACTAAACTACCCCTAAGTGAGTAGATGTTACTTTAAACGAGATTTTGGTACATATATATAAGCCTAAGCAAAAAGTAGACAACATAGTACTAAATTAAAAGTCTGAAAATCAACAGCCGCAACACTAGTGATAGTGAAGTACACAACGGTAAAGGGTCAAATATACCGTTGTATTATGAGAAAAGATTTAAATTTATCTTTCGATATATTTTTGGTCCAAGTATACTTTTGTCGGAATACTATTGGTTCAAGTATACCCCTCTTCAGTTAAGTTTATCCAGGGTGGACATCCAATCTTACTTGTCATTGACATTTGATGAGGTGGATGTCACATGGCATGCCACCTCAGCGCTCCTAACCCATTTTACCCCTCCCTTTTATTTTTTTTCCACCACTAAAATTTTCTTCCTCTCCACCACCATTGTCACTATTACTGCCACCATTCGAATTAAATTAAGAGTGAAGAGATTCCCAAATTCCATCATATTTATGTTAGTTGCGTGTTAATATGATTCAAAATTATCAAAATTTTCGGCAGATGTAAGATTTTAATTTGGTGATCATCGCACGATGAGACCTATTACAATTTAATAATTATGTTGCTACTTAGTGCGTAGAATAACGATCAATGAATTGAGTGAAAGTCATAAATAACTAAAATTTACAATTTAACATAAAAAAAAATCTAAAAAATTTATTCTTCTTTTTCCAAATCTTAATAGGTGAGCACTATCTGATACATTACTAGTTTGGCGGAGTTTGGTTGAATAATCGATCCAAATTTGCTGTCTTTATGCACATGAATTTTGAACCCTGAACTCCTTATTAGTGTGGCAAAAAGCGTAAAACAAAAAGAGAAACAATTATGTAGTGAATTTTCTGGATCAGAAGACTTTGTAGTGATTATTCCATAAGTAAAGGATGCATTGCCATTGACCTCTGCTGTTACATAGTAATGAATTTCTAAATAGGAACAATTTATCTGGAAAATATTTTTGTTTTTGTGGAAGTAATTTATTCTTCAACTTTGGCGTAAATAGAAGTTCTTTTAATGGTTTATCTTTCATAAATCAAAGGAACACGATAATAGTGGCGGTTATGGTAGTAACAGTGGTTGAGGGAAAGAAAATTTTAATTATGAAAAAACAAATAAAGGAGGGGTAAAATGGATTAGGGGCATTGAGGTGGCATGTCATGTAGCATTTATCTCATTAAATGTCAGTGTCACGTAAGAATGTATGTCGGTCTTGGACAAATTTAATAAAAAAAGAATATATTTGAACCAATAGTATTATAACAAGAGTATATTTGGATAAAAAATATAACGAATGATATATTTAAACTTTTTCAGATAATACAGGAATATATTTGACTTTTTACCTAATAAACATTAAGGAGAAAAGTGAATATCGTTAATTGGCTAAACAGTTGGGGGACAGTATCCAACCAAACGTTCTGCCAAATAGTCATGATGGGACATGTATGCTGCTGAATCTTTGTGGAAACTTTACGGTAGTAATATTTATGCTCCTGTTGCCTTGAGAATTCTGTACTAAAAGATAATTTGCTAGCTTAGGGACGAAAATTTGGTTGAAATTTAAAAAAAGAGATTTAGATTTATATTTTATTTAAAAAAAAAGTTAAAATTTTATGAGTTGGAGAAATTTTTTTCCCAAAAACTGATTTAGAATTTTTAAAAAGTTTAATATTATTTTTAAAAACTGATCATATTCCATAATGTTGTTATGATGTTGTTATTATTTCTTTGATTTCTATTAGATGGTACTAATATATTGTCCCTTCCCTTCTCTTTTCGTCTTTTCCTTCTTCTTGAACCGAAGGTCTTTCGAAAACAACACTCTCTATTTCGTCGGGGTAGGGGTAAGATCTACATACATACTTCCCTCCCCAAACCCAACTTGTGGGATTTTAATGGTTCATTATTATTGTTATGGTTGTTAATCATATTCCATAACCAAATAATTTTTTTAAAATTTTTTTAAAAAAAGTAGCCACAATTTATGGTCAAACGCGTGCTTAGTAGTGCAGACATCTATCGAGACCCAAGTTCTTTTTTTTCTTTTTTTCTGAAAGAAGAAAACTCTCGAGTTTATGATTAAGAGAAATGCTTTTGTTATGAATTTTAAAATTCTAGAATATTTTTTTGAAATTTGAATATTCTCGCTAGAGATCATAGATAAAATAACTGAATAGACGAAAGAAAAATAAAAAAATAAAACGACAAATAAGAAATTGGCATATCCTAAAAGGAAAATGGCTGGGACTAAAAGAAATAAAAAGACAAAGAAAAGAGAGAGACAAACAAGAATAAATTTGACCTTAGATTTTATACACGAGAAAAGGTTTCAAAAAGGTTTATCAGCTATGATATTTTTATTTAGTATACGACTGTGGGTGAATAAATCGAATATTTAACATAGTTTAAAAATAACTCAACATAGATATATAACAATTTTTCTAACCTAGCCATGCCACCCAACCATAAAGAGTGGATATATCCCTAATTATGCACCATCTCATTTGAAGACTTAAACGATAAAAATAAAATTATTTACTTAATTATATTTTTAATATAATTGAAAAGAACATGCTTGGACTACTATTTATAAAGATACTAGGTAATTTTTATATATGTTGCAATATTGATAATTGTTTAAGATAATTAAGTTAAATTTCAATTCTAGTTTTGAACCTTTGGTTAATGAAAAGCACTCCTCATATGAGAAAAATCGTCCTTTCCACCTTTTTCCTTCCCTTTTCAGTGTAACGCATAAGAAAAAGGAAGTTGAAAGAAATGCAGGAAATGCTGCGTTAAGGGCTCGTTTAGTTGGAAACAAGTTATATCATGATTAATTATTTCGGGATTAGTTATTTTAGAATTAGTTATCCCACCCTCCCATAGTGTATTAAAAAACACTACAAGGGATTAGTTATCCCACAATTTTATCCCAACCAAACATGAAATAAACTCATCTCAAATTTAATTTCGAAATTAATTTCTTTATTCCTCGTACTAAACGAACCCTAAGTGAGCAACTTGAGACACAGCTGAGAATATAAGCACAGAACCAGAAATTTTTTATATCTCTAGGGCTAAAAAACACAAATTAAAAAGCCACAGAAAAAAAAAAAAAGAATAACCATTTTAAATTTATCAATAGTAAACATGTCATGATCAGTCAAGAATTAGTTAACCTAAACAAAAGCAGGTTCTTAATTAGCATTCTGATTATTGAAGAAAGACAAATATATCATCACTTATGTTTAACTAGTCCATCTTATGAGATAGTAATATAATTATAATAATACTCTCTTATGATTTCCTGTCGCTTTCATATTTTTTATTGAGCTTAACGATGAAGTTAGAAATTTCATCAAGAGCGTTTTTTTAATATATATTGACAAAGGTAATATTTAACTTATATATATAATATAATTTTCCGTCGAAGGATATTACTTAAAGCTTTTATTTATGAACAGAGAGAAGTTACAATGCATCAGATACCCTCGCTAAATCGCTCAGAACGTATAGAATTTCTTGATAGTTTGTCGCTATCTGTTGCTGAATAGAATTAGCGATATATTTTCTGTTTAGCTATAAAATTTGTCCATCGCTAATTCCTCCATTGGTTCTATAACCAAAAACAAAAGGATCTACTTTGTTGGTTTCTTGTTTAGTTACTTATCCCAGGGTCCTCTGTTTATGTTCCTCTTCTATAAAGGGAATATGTGATAAATGGACCTTGGGCCTAACTCAACCTCAAAAGCTAGCTTTTGAAATAAGAATTGCTTAAGACCATATAAGGAGACCAAAAACCTCAAATCCCACCGATGTGGGACAACTCAACAATATGAGGCTAAGAGTAAAGACACAAAAGAGATTTTGATGCTTAATATTGGTTCTCCAATTACGATTTCTTTTATATTATCTTTATCCGTTTTTCCTCTTTTTTTTTAAATGATTATTGGAGAATGATTCTTATGCATTTTATATTGGTTGCTTTATATTGTGAAAAGACTTTTTATTTGATTGCTTTGATTTCTGAGGCTTCAGAGTTGAGAATTTCCTTTACTGTTAATATTTTAATAAGCATGATTATTATGCATCTGTGGGTCTTACTTGTGGGCATCCAAGATGCTTCTAATCTCACAATTGGCCTCTTTAATGTGTATTATTAGAATCTTGGATTTTCTTTATGTATATTATATATAATGCCTATTTGATGCAAAACTACGAGCTAACATCTTTAGTAATTTATGAATCATGTGCTTTCTATTAGCTTGGACTTGAAGCCATAAATGGTTGAAAAGAAAAGTATATAAATAAAAACGAGTATATAATTATTTTTTTATTTTTTTGGGTAATCATCCATAAGATAATTCAAAGTACTGATATTGCATAAAAAGTTAAGATATTTAATCAATTGAAGTGCTTTGTTGCGATGTTTCATCTTCATCTTTAAATGGTTATCTGTAGTTATGGTTATTAACGTATTTTCCTACAATAAAAAGAAAATTTCTTAGGTTATTACTTCATCGGTTCTATTTTGTTTGATATTATTTTCTTATTAATCCAATTAAAAAAGAATGGGATATTTTTATATTTTCTTAATCATTGAATTTTTTATAGTCACACAAATATTATGATATGTTTAATACCGTATGTTCAACAAAGTTTATAGTAATAAGAATATTATAATTTATTTAAGATTATAAGTTTTTAATAATCTTGTGTCAAGTTAAATTATAACAAATAAATGACGATCTCGTGACAATTTGCTTTCGCAATATGAAAAGGTGCTCCTCCTTCCCCTTCCCTTCCTTTTCTCAGTGGTTTTTTTTTTTTTTTAAACTCTTCCCAAAATTAGGAGGATCTATAGTGTTTTCACACTTCCCTCCAGCGTAACTCGGATCCAGAACCTAACGGTCGTGGGTGGAGGTGCTTTACCAATCGGTGTAAGTTCTATCTGAGAATAAGATCTTTAAGTTAAATAAGAAAAAACATTACAAATAAACAAATCATATAGTTTCTCTCTTGTTCTAACTAATAAGGGTGTTCTCCTATGGAGTGGTTGAAATTCAAGGGAGTTCAAAGTCAAACAAGTTCACTATTAATATTGGCAATTGTATATGTACATACACACATAGATACACATGTATGTATATAATTATGGAACTTTATTATATGAGGAACATCTTTAGAGTAATGTTAAAAGAAGTACGAGATTTATACCTTTTTTTTGTCACACATTATATCGAAGGAGTGGATAAAATGGAGGCTAGCATCTGGTGCTTTGTGTAAGAACGTGTCATCAAGACTTAAAGGTAAGTTCTACAAGAGAGTAGTTAGACCGACTTTGTTGTATGAGGTAGAGTTTTGGCGAGTCAGGATCTCTCATGTTTAGAAGATGAGAGTAGCGGAGATGAAGATACTAAGATGGATGTGTGTGCATACTAGTAGAGATATAACCAGGAAAAAAATATTCGGGACAAGGTAGGTATGGCCTACATGGTGGACAAGATACGGGATGCAACATTGAGATGGTTTGGGCACGTGAAGAGGAGATGTTTGGATATCTAGTGAGAATGTGTGAGAGATAGATGGCCGGTCTGAGAAGAGGTAGAGGTAGGCCGAAGAAGTATTGAGAAGAGGTGATTAGGCAAGACATGATGTATCTCCAGCTTACCAAGAATATGACCCTTGATAGAAGGGTGCGGAGGTTGAGAATTAGAGTAGAAGAATAATAGGCAGTCGAGCGTCTTTCCTTAAATTTTAGTAGTATTAGTGTTATTCTCGTATTTTTATATTCTTGCTTTCTATGACTACCAGATATTGCTTTTGTTCTGATTTTTTTATTATTTTACTGTTCTTATCCCTTATTTGACTTTTTCACTATCGTGTTTCTTTTTTTATTCTGATGTGGTTATTCATGCTTGTTTTAAGCCTAGGGTTTATTGAAAATAGCGTTTCTATCTGAACAAGATAAAGGTAAGGCTACGCATATGCTACTCTTCTTAAATTTACTTGTGAAATTACATTGAATATGTTGTTTGTTGTTGTTTCTTAAATTTTATTAGTGAAAATTCTTGCACACATGTATATGCATGATGGCATGGTCCAACAATTTCATAAATGCTACAATTAAATGCTTTTATCTTTTCCTCATTTATAGGAACGAAAAGACAACATCAAATGCTTGTTCCATTTTGCTTCACCTTGGACGAGGAGGGGCACTTTGGGTTGATGTAGACTTGGCACTAAGGACTCTTGACATTTATTTAATTAGACCAAAGTATCTTTGTTTGTATTTGCAACTGTATTCGTTCGTCTTATTTTTATACAGATGTCAATTTGTGTTCTTTTTTTGCCTTTTTTCATAGCATAAGCTAGTGCATAGAGGTAAGAGGAAGGAAGAAGATGTGATTGTTTTTGGTGAGATTTAAAAGGTACACAATTTGAACGAAAAATGACATTATAACTTGGGATTTTTACACAATTAGTCCACCAGATTCATTGTTTACTTTTACTAGTTGGTATAGATGAATTATATACTAATAATACATACTTATATATTATACATGTATTAATATATAACATATATTTGTCTTCTAATTTTAGTTTAAGCGGGTGATCGGCTATTTAGGCTAATTCTTCTTATAAAATGAATTTTCTTGATGATAAGCTATGTGTTCCTCAACTATTGTTCATCTTCCATTTTTATACAAAGTCAATAAGTAGAATTTCTTGCTAGCCTACAACGTTAGTAATGAAACATTCTATCTCATAACATTTTGTTGATATCTATAAAATCAAAATGAACTTTGTCTTGTAGTAGTTGGCTTGCACTGGGAAATTTGATACACAGAAAACGTTTCCAAAGTTTCAAATACCTCCAAATATTTTTGCAAATTTATGTCTTCCATTCTTTATTCCAAATATTTATGTGATTGCCGCATATAGGCTTGTGTGGTGGAAGAACAGATAGGGAATTCATGTGGGTATGTCAGCAACAAAAATGGAAAGGCCCAATCATTGATTGGACAGAGCGATTACCCTTATTATGGTATAATTCTGAATTTTCTCTCAAGTAAAATATTGACGTAAAGCCGATCTGGTCGACAAAAAGAAACAAAGGCTCATTAATTTTATTCCTACCCCCACCACAGCCAGGTTTGCACTACATTCATTTTCTTGGTTTTCTCCTGGAGAGTTGCTGATTTCTTACCTTTAATAAATTGTCATCCATACATTATAGGTTTTGGTACTGCACTTCCTTAAATTTAGGTTTTCGTATACTGTTGACATTTTTCAATGCTGTAGTACAATGGAGTAACTAGAAAAGTATTAATGTTGTTTTGGCTGCCGCCTAAAAAAGAGTGCACAAAGCATCCCGTATACCTGCAGGATTCAGAAAAGGGTCGCAATCCGAGTATAATATAGACAACCTACTATAATGCAAGTATTAGTGATTGCTTCCACAGCTCGAGTCCATGACCTATACATCACACGGAGACTACTTTACCGTTGCTCCAAGGCTCGTTGTACCAAAATAGTGATTCTCAAAATAATGGAGAGTTGTATTGAGAAAAAAAAGACATTAAAGGATCAGCGTAGAACCTAAAATGGTAATATACATAGTCATTTAAAGGTTATACTTTTGTTTCCCTCCTTTTACTGTTTTCCCGTTACATAGTGGGATTGGTAAGGGGAAGGGGGAAAGGGGATAATTTGAATGGAAAGACTTGGACTAATTACATTTGACAATACAAAGCTACAGAGAAAATATTCACAGTTTTTTGCAACATAACATGAGGCACAAAAAACCAAACTAGAGAAATCTGTTCATCATTTCTTTCTTTCCTCTTCAAAATCAATATAGCCTTCATCAAATGAAGATTCACCAGAAATACCTGGTTTCTCCATCGGAAAAACTAACTTTTCTATACTAGTTTGCTTCTTCTCGACCAATCCGACAGGCCTTTCAGATAGTGAAACCAAACCCTTAATTGCAAAACCATTTGCTATAGTATCAACATCTATGGTTCCAGAGTACAGTCCCCTGCTTCCACTAACCAGCATATTTCGTGTCTCTTCACTATGAAAAAGCACAGGAGGCAGTAGATCAATCAGCTCTGGAGTAGGCTGATTGGAGTTGTTTATGAGCAAGCGAAGCGTCTCTCTGGCACTTTTCTCAGCTACTGAATCTGTTTCTGGAAGTAAGGGATTCAATAAATTTGGGTGCAAATGCGGAATAGTGCCAGAGATAGAAGGACCTGCGCTAACCAAGTAACTTTGGCCAGAAGAGCAAACATCAATAACTGGAATATGGACAATAGGATCGCACACTAAAGGTGAAAAAGAAGATATTTGCTGCGAAGTTGCCAAAGATAATGGCAACCTGAACACTGGCTCGGGCAAAAGAGTTGGGAAATCGAAACTGGATAGATCAGTGACAAGAGGTGGCTTTGGTGTCAAAATACTAGATGGACATGCAGGTGCTATTGAAGAGAGTAGTGGCACTGACAATGAGTCTGTAGACACGATAGGCAAGTTTGGAGTTCCAACTGAATACTGCGGAGTGGATACAGCAGGAGGGCACCAACAGTAATAAGGAGAGAAAACTGTTGAATCCAGAGAATGGATAGTAGCTGCAGGGTCTCGGAAAGGAGGGCAAGCAACAAGTGGCTCCAAAACATTTGAAGGACCAGTTTCTCTTTCAAGCTTGTCTTCTTCAACACAATTAGAACTAGGTGTATCTCTGCTACTTGTGCCTGCAATCTGGCAATCTACACATGAAAGATATCTATCTTTAAAAGCACTAGATATAGGACCAAGGCTACTCAGCAGGGTGGTATTTGACCCTAGGCCAGCGAAGTGCTGAGGCCGCAGAGGTTTCTGAGATAAAACTGATATCTGCGCACTAAGACCAAGTTCAGAAGAATTAACAGAGCCATCTGCTGAAGGATCTCTTGACAGAATGGAACTTGCTTGAGGATTTGTGGCAGCTGAACCTAGGAGATAAGCTTGAAGATGAATGGCAAAACAGTCCAGCCGTGATTCATCAATTCCAGTTAATTCAACCAAGGAAGGTTTCTTCTTAAGCAAATCCCTCATCTAAGCAAACCACAATTGTTAAATCAAATTAGCCCTCTACTTATTCAATATAAAGCCACAAATATTCAGAAGTTGATTGCAGTAAACATAAAAGCATATCTACCTTTCTCCGCAACTCATCTCCAAGGAGCTTAGACTTCTCTGAACACCAAAAATAGGAAGTCTCACCGTCAGGGATATTTATAAGAAAAGAGCGTCCAGACTGGTCTGACACGATATCCTTAATCTCTACGGCAGCACAATCAGATTCACTATCAAATGTCCCAACTCTCGCTGTTCTACCATCATTCCCAGTGAATGAAATGCTCAACTCAGATGTTGGCAAAATTGCAAGGTTTAAGTTTCCCCTGTTGCAACAGCACAAGAGAAAAAGAAATGCTTAGGTGCAGTTAGAAGTCAACATATTACATACCAAATCAAATGTAACCAAATTCAGCACGCACTTATCACTTGAGAATCCTACACTTAATGCCCTTGCTAACACCCAAAAACAGGAAATGGTATTATGAGCTCCTCAAAAGAAAACTCTCTAAGAAAATACAAAAATTAAGGCAGCGAGACAATCCCTCATCTCAAACTTTGATATCTTTCGTTCTTTCCACAAGAGCATTCTTACTGGACAAGTTAGCCTCTGAAACAAGGGCAATATCCTTGTGCAAAATTGAGCATCATTCCCGACATATAATTTAATCCTTTAGGTGGATGCCTGACATTTTTTATGACAAGTAGTAATTAAACCAGCTAGTGTAACACGTAGGTAATGTGACCTTGTGAAATACAGGTCCATTTAATACACAAATGAGATACGTATTTACCAAAGGGAAACAGGAAAATCACATGGGCACACCAAGAGAAGATAGTTTTTTTTCCGGGGGATGCCGGTTTTGGGGTTGGGGGGA
>MCJB01052852.1:189995-210878 GCA_002018475.1 Nicotiana obtusifolia | reverse complement strand
GGGGGGGGGGGGGGGGGGGGGAACTCCTCCATTCATGTATATTATTCAGCTTCAATGAAGTGCGAATGCCAATAGAAACTAACTATAGAAAATATCTTTACTAACTGAATGTTATCAGAGAATACAACGACAAATTTAAAGAGAAAAGTAGAAATGTAAAAGCAACTATGAGGTATGGAATGGAAATGACATAATAGCATGTGACAAGGAAACGACAACAAGAACAACAACAACAATGACGACCCAGTAAAATCCCACAAGTGGGGTCTGGGGAGGGTAGTGTGTATGCAGACCTTACCCCTACCCCGATGGAGTAGAACAAGGAAATGACAAACTTAACAATATTGACACTTCTAGTTCAGACAGAAACACAACCAAATCATTAAAAAGAAAACATCAAGGGTAAACAAGACACACGTCTAGATAATTCAGAGTGAAGTAACCAAATCATGTAATATAGAACTATAGAAGCATGAAACTACCTTGACTTCTTCTTAATTCAGAGATCATAATAGTATACGCCCAATTTACCTACAAATCAAAAGATATTTCATGTGGAAGCATGAACATTTGTTACCAGTAATAAACAACACAACATCTTGGCAACTTCTAATCATGATCAACAAGCGTATGTACAGGTTAAACTGGCTTTCGCTACATAGTATCAAATTAGCAGAGAGATGTCGCAACTTCATTTTTTGAATAATCAGAAGAGAATAATACGAGAATACTAGAACACAGCACTAAGCCTCATATGCAGCAGTATGACAAAAGTGATAGAGAACATGATACTCACTAATGGATCAGTGGAAAAACAGTTCTAACAGTCAGAAGGGGTCTATTACTATAAAGAATGCCAAAAAAAAAAAAAAGACAACTTATTTTTCATCTCCATTAAGGCAAAACAACTTATAGATAAGTAATACGTTCATTTTTAATTTGACTTTCAACTACTCTGTTTAAATAAGTAATTGAAAACTATTTAAAAAATAAGCACAAATATTGGGCATGCTACAATTTCTAGCATATAAGAATATACAAACAAATCAGCTATTCATTTCACTATTTATAACAATGACATGAAAAGTTGAAGTTATTTGCCTTGGAAACTTCAAAAGGAGTCTAAATGGCATTTAGACTTCAGAATTACTTCTTCTAGTCACAGCTAACACTTCTAGTTCACTGTTAAAATGAGGCGCCTTTTCAGTCTGTACGGGTGGTAACTAAAATGAAAATATTAGATATATAATAAAGAATAGGAAGGGGCATTTAGACAAGTACTAGAAATAGAAGTGCTCATTCGGTTACTGAAAATGTAATAGTACAAGATGTGAATCCACAAGGAGTAGATAATAACTAAGATCATCTTACTGTATTCCTCCGTGTACCATGCCAGTAGCAAGAGATAAGTGAACTTAATTTTGTTCAGAAAGCATTTTGTGCTAGTGCTTAAAGTACAAATAATTACAAACTTTTATTTTCTTCAGCATCCTGACCAGATGGGGTTGTTAGCATGCCACTGAATTATGATTATCGCTAAGACCATGATGCTTGATAAAGATCCCATCTTAGCTTGCCAGAGACAAGATTATGAATATAATAATAGCAAAAATAACTAGCTGCAACTAAATGCATCAACTTTCCTACAATGGAGAAGGAAGAGAGGATAAAAAGAGCACAATCTAAGTCTACCAGTCAAATCACCAACGAGCTGATTTAACTAAAGCAGTCAGTCATTAGAATGTCAGAAGAACTACAAGTAAACATAAGAAATAAAAAATAAACAATAAAAAATGCTGGACCTAAATAAACTCCAACATCGAAACCAATGTAATACATGCATAAGAGCAATTTTTTTAGCCACTACCTTGCAGTGGTCGGGCGCAAGAGTGTCCCCTGCTTCTTGATCTTCCCAACACGCATTGAAACGAGTGGAATGCACAAGCACCTGGCAAGCATTCCAACTTCTGATGGTTCAAAATTCTGTCAAAGAACAACAATTACGATCACATACTCTTTTTATTCCAAATATAATATCGCATCAAACAAAGTCACAATCAAAATTAACACAATGACCAAAAATGAGCTCCACACGGATTTAATTGAACTTCATTAAGTAAGAAAAAAGCTGAAGAAATACTTACTCTCAATTTATGTGGCACACTTTCCTATTTAGTCTATCCAAAAAATTGACTTTTTTCTGCAAAATAAATTAACTTTAAGATTCCCATTTATTGTTTTTTCACATTGATGAGATGATTGTATAACAACACCAATGATTATAACTTGTTTTAAACTACAAATTTCAAACGTCCTTTTTTAAAACTCCGTGCCCACGGGAAAAGAGAGTACTCCCTTAGTCCCACATTAGTTGTCATGTTCACTTCTCAGAAGTCAAACTCTGTGAATTTTTATTAAAATTTCTTTTCAACATTTCACATGAAAAAAATTGCTACTTGTAGTATTTTTTGCATAGCTTTTAAATATTGAGTTAATCTAAATTTTAGTTTAAGATATTGAGTTAATCTAAGGGTAAGTTAATATTTGGCCACTCGGCTAAAAATATTTACGGCCGCTAGCTTAGGGGTGGGCATAATACCGACCGAACCGAAAAAACCGACCGAACCGAAAATTTCGGTTTTTTCGGTTTCGGTTTTTCGGTTTTAATTTTTAAATTTTCGGTTTTCGGTTCGGTTTTCGGTTTTAAGGTTTCGGTTTTTCGGTTTAACCGATAAACCGAAAAACCGAACTTATAACACTGAAATTTATTTAACTTTAATCTGAACAAATTTGGCCCACTTCTAAAATTTGTTTAATCTGAAGAAGCCCAGCCCACGCATTTCTCAACCAAAACAAAAGATAGATTCTAGAAAACCCTAAATTGGATTTACTCTACTCTCAGTAACTCTCCCGTCTCTCCGTCTCCTGCACCACGCTCCTCGACTCCTCCGTCCTCCGACAGTCCGACTCCGTCAGTCCATCTCCTACTCCTCGACTCCTCCGTCCTCCGACTCCGTCAGTCCGTCTCCTGCTCCTCGACTCCTCCGTCCTCCGACTCCATCAGTCTGTCTCCTCTGCTTGGGTATAAATCCGTCAAAGGTATGTAGTTCCTCTCCCTGTATCAACTTTCCGCCGCAAACGGTCTTTTCTCCTCTTCTATGTTTTCTTTTCTGGGCTCTCGCCTCTCGGATAGTTTCTTACTGAATTTGTTCTAAACTTCTAATCTTGATCCAGTTAGTTTTGGCAGCATAAGAACTGAGGATAGTTTATTACTTTATTTTATGAAAGGATTTAAATGAAGTTTGTTTTTCTTCAGTCGTTTGAAATGGAGTTGGAATTCGGGGAGGGGGGAAGGTGTAATTGGATTTTAGTATTGAAAATATTCTTCAATTGCAATTCTCCAGGATGAGTTTTACTGTTTTAGTTTTTGTTTTGAGGATTTTCTCTTCCTCATTTTTATTTTCGTCTTGTTTTATTTTGTACATTTGGTTCTGATATGTTAAACACTTAAACTCAGTGACTTGGTTCCAGCTACAGAGTACAGACTATATAGCCAGCTTTGTGATGCTACTGTATTATACTATTATATGCACAGTGCACTAAACTTTCTGTCAAGTTTCTAATCTGCTGAATTGCTGATACATAATCTGCGGCAGGTGCCCTTCTTAATGTTTGAACCGTTGAAAATCTTGAACCGTTTATAACCGACAAAATAAACCGAAAATAACCGAACCGAACTTTGAAAAAACCGCACCGAACCGTTATAACTTTGGTTTGGTTTGGTTATTAAAATTAAAAACCGAAAACCGAATAAACCAAACCGAAATTATACAAAACCGAACCGAACCGACCGATGCCCACCCCTACGCTAGCTAATATACATATATGATACAGCTAATTTTTTTTTGGACGAACGGCTATTCAAGTTAACTCTCTTAATCATCTATAATCCAATTTAGCCTCAAAGATTAGTCAAATTGACTCCTGAAAAGCGAAACATGAAAATTAAGATAATTTGAGACGTACTTGACTAAGATAAGCCAGTAATCGATCTTCAGCAGCACCGGTGGAAACATTTAACTTCAACAAAGGCTTTAGCCTTTCATCGACTCGACAAGCTCCCATCACCTGCAAATCCAGAGCCAGAAGCCATTGAACAACGTCGGTTTCTCCTGATGTGCACGCGCCGCCCGACGAAACGCCGCCGTACGAAAAATTATCCTCCGATGACGGCGATGACGTGTCGTCGAATTCCTCCACACGGTTGGAATTTTCTACCTCATCAATCTCCAGATTGTTCGTAGTTTGTTGTTTCTCTGAATGACGATCCATTTTAAATTTCAATTAATTACGATTAAATTTGTTCGAAAATAAGCTCGTAATCCAAAATATTTGAAGGAGATTTGAGACAAAAAAATAACGCAATCCACACGTAGAACAGCTGGCAAATAGGAAACAAGAGGCGTTGAGTTCCTTTAAATAGGATCGATGGAAGGCTTAACGGATTTCAGATGTTGTAATGAAATGCGATTTAGGGCTAAACTGGAATCCGGGCAATAATGGTATTGCGTAGGGCCAAGCTGACTCTTATTGGGCCCATATTGCTTATCGTGGGACCTTGTGGGGCCAAAGACGGTGATATGAAGCCGCCACGTCAGCTATGCGATTAGACAAAAGCTGGTTTAATTAAGTAACTATTAATTAACAAGTTAAGAAGCAAGGAACCTGGATTTGTAGCTTTTCTTCATATGGCATATACGTAATGTCAATAATCAGACGTTGACTAGTTGGCGAATTAGATGGAACTTATGATAGTTTGGTTTTAAATTTAATAGATTGATTTTGACTGCATTCTTTAATTATGATTTTTTTTTAATTTGAAAGGTTGATTTCCCCTTTAGAAAAGAAAAAGAGAAAGAGAAAATTCCCTTGTGTTAATCAACCCAAGGGCATTTATGAAACACGTCATCACAACAACACTATAATTCAAGTGTAACCCTGTAATGGTGTCTCGTGATGGTAATATATACGCAGATCTTATCTCCACCTTGTGAAGATAGAGAGATTATTTCAGAAATACCCTCGAACTCACACTCAGATAATTATGCAACACACCACATTCAAACAAAAAGACAAGGTAAAATACTGCGAAGTGATAACTTCATTTTCCTATTTTCCCCCAACAAATTACACTTCCACCAAGGGTTATTCTCATTCACAAAATGGAATATATTCCTATCAAATCCTTATATTTGACCAAGTTTGGGCCTCATAAGAAGCAAAAAGGAAAGCTTTTAGATGAACTAAGCCCCGACAAAAGTGAAGTATATAACTAAAGGAAATCGGATCACCAATGAACTAGTAAATAACACGTTCTGCTTAGTCCATTGATTATAAAGAAGCAAATCCCAAGTCCAATAAATTTTGAAATAGTAATAAGGAATACAACATTTCACCTTTGGTCCGGAAGGAAGATGGGTGGTGTTAACTAGTAAGCCATGACCAAAGAACGGATTTAAGGTCAACTAAGGTATTTCCATTCTATACCGTGGAGACACAGAAACTACCCGGTACTGGTGACGATAGCATATATCCAATTGAATAGTTGAGATGTTAGCAAGCTAGTTAGGACACTATTGTTATGAAAAAGAAAACTTAGATCCAGTTATTCCTTGTGGCCGCACTTCTAATGAGGCCTTCGTTTGATGGAAGTAGCAGCATTCCCTGTTAATAACCATCTAGCACTCCGGACAAGTTCTTCCTTGACCATAAATAGAACAGCAGCAGCAAGAACACTTTGTATAATTTTTGTGCCCATCCCCTTGCAGAATCCATGAAAGCCTTCATAGCGTAAAATCTTCACAACAGCATCAAGTGTGCCTATATCGCATAGAGCAACTTTTACTATTTAAATTTTTTTTCAAAAAAAAAAAACAAAACAAAAAGAAGCCCAAAAAGTTATAGGGAATACCTAATACATGTATCAATTTTCAGAAAATTGCCGACAAAATCCACCATCAGATAGCCAACAAAGGTTTAGTCAAGATAATCTAAGATAAAATAATCCAAATTCCAAAGAGACTCCAGGTAGCATTTTTGTCATTTCTATTATGAGTGTAGGTTAACATATGCTATAAATAGAATTACTGCATTTAGCAGTCTGATTTCACCAATGAGAATTTGTAGAAACTCAAATATAAAAAATATGCTAACCTTTAAAATAATGCCTAGTATAGAAACACGGTAACTCAAGTCCGCTCACCTTTATAATGATGTCTTTTATCCCCACCAACATCCTGCTTTGCCTGAAGTCGCGACTGCGAGACAGAAAGCACTTTTATGAAGAAAAAACTCAAAACAACTGTTGGATAGTGGTCCAAACTCTGCATAGAACAAAATCAGACCCTACTACCGCCACACTTTGTTTCAACTGTTTTTATCGGCAGTTGCAATGAAAGTTAAAACTGCGCGTGTGGTACTAAATGTTGTGTGAATGCTCTGTGGAAGTCTATACAGCTAAAAGCATATAGTGAAACCATTTCGAGTTATGCTGGCTGAAATTATTAACGGGACCAAATAAAACAGAATTGAAGAGGATGCAGTGAACAAAATTCAAAGGCAAAGAATGTATCTATCCATGCGCCATTAGGAATGTAGTTGGACAGTTGGTTGACTAAATTAACCAAAAGGTGAAATGGAGTGTAGAAAAAACAGAAGATGAAGATGTATATGAGTCAAGTTTTAGGGGGTTGTTATTTGCATCAAATATTTGCACATCAATCCAACAGAAGAGGAAAATTTGATGAGAAGGGTAAAGGAAAATGAACATTCTCCATACTGAACTTGTATACCTTGATAACCAGAAGAGGATATGTCACAACTGTAGCTCCAAGTTTTGCCACAGCTCCAAGTAGAAATATCTAGCAAAGATATAAAACACATGACTCCAACAGTTAAGACACATCAAAAGCTGAAAATTCTAAATTGATAAGACAAGTCTAGAACAGAATTTAGAGGAACAAGAGAAAGGGACAAAGGTTTACCTCCAAAGCAGTGACATCATTGGCACCTTTGTGGCTAGAGGCACGCTGTTTCCTAATCTTCTTCAGCAAGGTTTCATATAGCATAAATTGTATGGAAGGATTGCTTACCTGTATATCGAAATGAGAAGGATCAGGAACCATTATTTACTCGTACTTACGAGAGTACGTTCTCACATACCATGAATAATGTTGGAAAAACACCATTCCAAAAACCCCAAACTCCAGCTTCACCATAGACTTCTTGAATCTGAAATATACAAGTGTTACCAATTAGAAAATTACAGGTATAGGCTGCATAGCTTATACCATGACTGTGAAGCATGACCAAAAAAGTCACTAATTACTATGGCAAAAAATGTTTATGCTTCAGTCCAGTTGGCATAGCCTTTATGTTGTATGCTAAATATCAGAGAGGACGAGGTGAGTAGCATCATAGGTTCACACATGTCCTACACAGAAGCTATAATTTCTGTTTCTGATTTTACAAAAAGTAAAAAAAAAATATTATGAATAGTTTCAGAAACCATCATTTCCCACAATGCTAATATGCTCAAGTATTTAGTTATGAAAGAAAATTAAGCATCAAAGCATCAACTAATCCATATCGCCAGTTAAAACTTAAAACAATGAAGAAGAAATTTTTTTCAAAAAACCTTTAGAGAGATATATGCTGGAACCATGCATCAGCTTTCATCGAGAGAACAGATCTGATGGTTTCTCCAACTAGACTAAGTATGCAAATCTGATAGTCCTAGACTCCAAGGTATGCAAATTAAGATCAACGCATCATAAATCACATCTTTTAATAGGAATATCCATGTACATACAGTGTGGCTTGTCCCATAAGGAGGAGGCTCAACCACAGCAGAGATTGCATCCTGTGATGTTACAGGTTTGCTGTGGTTATCTTTATCTTTTCTTGTATGAGTCTGCACAACAGTTGTGAGAAATAAACGTAAGAAAATCAAGTATTCGAAAAATTATAGTAGGGAGATATTTTTCATGAAGAAAACCAGTAGACAGGCAATTAGTGATACTTTTGAAGCGAAGCTTTTTAACATCAAACCAAGGCAATCAATAATAATACATTTAAAGCGAAGCATTTTGACATCAAAGTAACCACAGTTTCAATCGAATACTGTACCATCCATAACTCAGACGCTCCTTCTACTTATGAATCCCTGTATATCACAAAATGGTCAATACATGACTAAGCTTCCGAACTGACATTGTTCCATCTTTGGAAGCAGCAAACGCATGAATCCAAAGCAGCACTCAACTTCCGCTCACAATATTCAACAGCACATTCAATCTTGGAGCTATGCCGTCCATTCCAAATGACAGATATCCAACCTCAACAATTGTATAACAGTAATGTACTTGTAACACCAACTATTCTATCTCAACACCTACATGGAACGAACAAAGGTTTTCATGGTAATCAACATGAGCTAGGTAACTAACCATATAGATCTCTTAATTCTACGTTTAATAGACAAATGGCACTACCGTATTAAGGTTGAAACTGCAGCTTTCCAACAACAACAATGCCGCTATCTCAAACTAGTTGGAGTCGCCTATAAATCCTCTATCAGTTCTCTATCTGGGCTTTGTCAATTCCAATACTCAATGATTTGTCTGTATTTATTTTGCATATGATGCTTCTAGTCTCATAGTAATTCATCTGATGTTTGTTTCCCTAAACAAAGACATATATCCACATAACTTAAAAGACTTTGGTTTGTGTACACTCATAACCAGTGCTGTACTCGCAATAATTCCACTTTGTAAGATAAAAATTTGACCTCGATCTCACATACCTATTTGATATAACGCCGAAGAAGCAACGGCAGAATCAATGATGACGCTTTGGTCTCCTCAAAAGAGAAGCATCTTCACGTTGCAATTAACACCTGCCAGCTTTGCACATTCTGTGCTCTTTCTCAATCCAGGGTTACCGGCCAGGCTACTGTAAGGTTGCTAATCATTGGCACCCTTTAATATTTCATACGGACATATTTATTCGACGTTGAATTAATGAGTCCTAGCAGAAACCCATTGCAAAAATCAGCATACTCTGCATATTCCTGCCGAAAACCAAACTTCTAATTACCTTCTGAATATCCATTTCATAGATAGTAAGCAACACTATTCTCATTCTTGACCTGTAAATGGCACCACATCCTGCAATCCTCTATTTGTGGTGGTTTTAGTTAATTATCTTAAAGTTAGTCCCTTTCCTCGGATTACAAAAACTATAAAATCTTTCTACCTCTTCTCTTGCTTCAATATATCCCTCAACATAATCCCATCAAAAATGAGTTTTAAATAGAGCTCATTCTCTGACTCCGCGAGCCTTTGTCTTATTCGGTTACAGACCTCTAGTCACTCAAAAAAGAAATAAATTATAGCTCTACATCTGTATTGCGCTTCCGACAATTCCAATTTCCACATGAGATAAGTTAGAGCAAAAAATCATAGAAGAAAGTGTTAAACTGGTAGAAACAAATCTTAAAAGAAAAAGTTCTTATTCCACAACATAAAGGATGAAAGAATCAAAGACCAAATACCAACACCAATAAAACTTTTTGCTGTGCTGAGCTCACCAAGAAATTAAGTAAATGCACCAATTTCATAATCATTCTCATAGGAGGTAAGGAGAACCCCCGAGTATTTTACCTGCATGCGTGTAACAACTACCCATATGGGATTAGTCAGCAGCACGTTAACACACCTGTAACATGGAAAAGTCAAAACACTCATGAGTAAAAAAGAAAAACAACAAAATCTCAAATGACATTTTAGCCAGATAATTTTATTCTTCATGATGGTGCTTTACAAGTTTTGGTTAGATAAAATAAGAATATCTATATTATGAAGACGGAATCCAAGTTTTTTGTTTTTTAGATAAGGGTATTGTGGCAGAATGCTGTTGATGCCTGCGCTATAAATATAACAGATTTACCCAAGCTACCAAAAGTAGTATCCAACAGAAAAGAAAATTACCCAGATAAAGCAGCCACCAGTAATGAAGAGAACATTCCCACTGATCCATCACCAATTCCTTTTTTCTTACGTTCAAGTGCATCAGTTTCTGCTCTATTCCTGAATATTTGGTAGAAATAATAATAAACGCCCTGTATCAAGAAAATGACGGAGACGTAAGAGATCATAAGAATAAGGAAATAAATATACATTCACAGAAAGTGAAAGTTAGTGAAGTTTTCCAGTATGAGGGAGATTAAGGTTTGTTAATTGATTACTAAAATTTTGTCTCACCATTTGTCAAAGGGATAAAAGAAGACCATTAACGCAAACATGCTCACTTATGCAATGTGCTCTTGGACCAATACCTATGGGTTACCCATATTATACAAATGAAATTTTGATCGATAGACCAGATGCTGAATCACTAGACTATGAATGAACAGAAGATTGGGTGGGACAGGGATCAATTTCAAAAAACCATCAATTATATATCGATTATCAAAAACTTAATTGAGCTGTGAGCCATCCAAAAGGGCAAAAAGATTAACATAGCAACCACACAGAAGCTTTGAAGACTGAGTTCCATGCTTTTCTGAACTATTTGCCAAGAAAATCTAACCCAAAATGGGGTGCAACTATTATCATAATACTTAATCGGCGAGGTAAACTAAACGTGCTCCCTTAGCACCTTCAGCCCTGTCCATGCTTATATAACATGAGGCCTATAAGTCGTTAGTATTAGTAACAAAGTTATCCTCTCCTTGTTCAGGAACTAAAGACAATTTGGTGAGTTTCACGTTTCCACATCAATTTTTACTAGTTCTTGTGACCTAAGCAGGGAGTTTTTGACCCACTTGGTCAATTAACTATCACCCTAAATTTAAGTTAATCCTTTAGATAATCTGTTAACATACTTAATCCTTCAAGTATGACCAAATCTAATCCACCATAAAAAAAAAGTATGACCACATCTAACATCGTCTCCATACAAAAGAGCTGTCAAAGCGAGATGAATTTATCACTTGCTGTCCATTTGACCAGCCTATTAAGTGGGAATATGTAACCGTGCATTATTGACTGGTTTTCCCCAAATCGGAAAACCCAAAGAGTCGCTCGATGCAAGGAGAAGGTACAGCGAGCTACTACTCTAATACACTTCAATGCAAAGCCATACAGAGATGAATTTGACACAACTAGTGACGCACGGGGAAGAGGCAGAGCTTGACGCAATGCGAGAGGGGAGCTTCAACAGAATAAAGAGAATAAGATAAAGATCTTCAAAACAAAGTCATGGAGAGACTCAACAAGGATAACAGATTGAGAGGGCGAATATTTATTTTCCTTTTTTCGGTCCAGTAGCATATTTTGATCAGATTATTGAGCAAGTGACTGTTCTTGTATCTGAAGAACAAAAGAACTTGAAAGTGCAGTTAGTAGGTTACATTGCCAAAATAATTTGATACTAATGGAAGAAAAGTTGGCAAAGTTAAAGGAAAGTATAAGGCAGTGAAAGCTCAAATGGCACAAACAGAAAGCTGTTGATTTCTTATTTGTTGTATATGCTGCAATTACATACGTACATTATGGATTTCAAAGTAGAAACACAAAGCATGAGTTAATGCAATTGCCAAAGACGTAGTTGGTTTGATCTAATGTACAAATTGCTATCTGGCGAGTGAGATAATATCGTTGCAGATAGTTTTCTTAATTGTAGGATTTAATTTGTGGAAAATAAGCACTTGATATACTCTTTTGAAGTAACAAAGTTATGATTAGACAGTACAACAACAATAACTACGCGTCAGTCCCAAACAAGTTGGGGTCGGCGATATGAATCCAATAGGCAGGCAATACCTTAAACAATTAGTAATATGATTGCTTAGCCTTACTATGTTTTTGAATATATAATTGGAATATAACAAAGATATGGAATGACCACCACTATAAAACAAATAAAAGAAACAGCATCATGCACTCTTCCTATCCCAATTAGCCATTAATGCCGAAAAACAAACGACAAAAAATCTAGAAACACAGAGGAAAACTCAGGATGATCAACTACTATTGCTTCTTGCCAACACTTCCATTAGGTACTTTTGTTTTTGACTTCAATCCTTCTTGACAATCCTAGAGATTTCACAATAAGGGATAGAGGGAACGATAGCTAAAGCTTGGTGCCAAATAAGCATTGATTTGCCTCCTAATAGCGGAAAAAAATCTCCTCCTAATTGTGTTAGCTTCGATGTGTTTCATCCCCTAATGGGCCAGTCACATAATTGTCAAACTGGGAAGTCCAGTCAGCTTTGACGGTTGTTAATGGGGACCAAAAATGTTAAATTTGACCATATTCAAAGGACTAAGAAATGTAAGAGGTGTTCTGTCCAACTTAACTAGTGCCGAAAGAATGTTAGAGGTATTATACGAAGGACCACCTTAAGGTTTGGAAAATATGCCAGAGCATAGCTATAATGGGAGGTTTAATAAAGATGTACCAATTACCAAAATAACATTTTTTTTAGGTACACATCTATTTGTGCTATTCCGCCTATAAAGTTCTTAATAATGGTTGTATTTGCAAATATTTGCAGAAGCTAATATTTGAGGACCAAATATGTGAAAAACTCATAAGCAGGATAGGGACAAATAACTACATGCAGATAACCTATCGCATCAAGATTGCATGATTGGCACATCTTTCCAGAGTCAAGGGACCACATAGTACCCAGATTTATTTTCCCAATACCTAAACACAAGGCTGCCTTATGCCAATATAAGTTTACCTATTACAACTCGAATTACAAATCAATGGAAGTAATTTTACAGATTCATAATCAATTGTTACTTAGTCTACTCCTATTCACAAACTAATAACAGTATTTTCTCAGTAATATGCTATTTTGATGTGACCAATTCCTAGTCCTGACTTAGTAATATGAACCTAACCAAAAATCAATTATCATTCTAAACTACTCCTATCTCTTTTTAATTTCACAATAAGTTCTCAGCATCCACTAAAACTTAAAGCATAGTCATTTCTCTTTCCCTAATTTTTCGGAAAAAGCAAAGTAGATACAATTACTGATATAACATTTTGAACTGTAGCAAATGTCAAATTCAATCCTCAACTATGTTGGAACTGATAGTTGTTAAACTTTTTTTTGGTCACAAGTATACAGAACACATTGGCCCGACTAATCGGGGATTAGCTCCGCGAAGGCCCATTTCATTCTTAGGCAAAGGTGGTATTCATAGTTGATGAGCAAGCAAACGCAACAAACCACCGAATATTCTAAACAAAGATACTTTACAAGATGATTACGCACACGGCGCACATTAGCATAAAGCAAAAAAAACAAGCCTCACCTGCGACGCAGCGGTACCAACTAGCGACGGGGCTAAGCCACCATATAGCCCATCCCATCCTTCTTGCCTTACAACCTGCAGATCAAGTAATCACAACAAAGAAGAAAAAAACTTAAAGTAAATAAAGTTAAAAACTGAAAAACAAAAAGCAAATACCTGGCAAATTTGTTCGAAACTTCCAAGAGTTTGCTTCATTTTCTTAGAATTTCTATCTGTTTGCTGCCGAGTATTTACCTGACATTGCACAAGTCAAACAAGAAAAAAGCTGTACTAATTCTATTTTTGTAGATTAAAAATAAAACTAAGAAAAAAGAAGAAATATTAATATAGAGTAGTAATACTGTTTGTAGAGGATAGGTGATGAGCTGAGCGATGATGCCGCCGCCGGCACCGGCGAGACCACTGATCAAAGCGTCCGACATAATTATTTACAGTAAAACCGGAAAAGCAAAAAAAAATCAGTTTTTGGGCAGAAAAAAGTGCAAAAGTATTTACGATTTTATAGCAAAGAGATTGTTTTTGAAGAACGGCAATTGAAAGAAAAGAAAAAACGTGCAAGTAATGGAATATCTTTGACTTTGGAAGTAGCGGAAAATGGTAATCGGAATGTGAAATAACATGCGAATGGAGTGTGATAGTTCGGTTTTATTTTGTTTCTGTTCCGTTCGAGAGAAAAAGGGACACAATTGTCACGTTGGTGCTAGGTAGTTTGAGAAAATTAGCTAGCGTTTAAACATAAATTTTATCAAAATTTAGATAAAAAATATTTTTAAACTTGTGATAAAGAATAATTTTTAGAAATTTAAGTTTTGTTGGACATTTATTTTATTTGACAAAAAAAATTGAAGCTTTGTCAAAAAAGAAATTATCCAAAAATTATTCTAAATCAAATTTTGAAAATTTAAAAAAAAAAATTAATTACATTTCATGACCAAATAATATTTTTAAATTTATTTTGAAAAAGGGTTAATCTTGAAAAAAAGTTGCCAAATCTTATGCTCAAACGAGAGCTTAAAATGTACTACATTCCAAACTCTTTCTAGGTCCGCCTATGTTTTTTCCCCACGTCTGCTCTCACTTTTGCAAATTGACAAAACATAGTTCCGATGCTTATATTTGGGTCATACTTGTTTGCAAAAGGAATATTTTCGTTCCTATACAATATTTGAAATTTATTTATTAAAATTATTTTAATTTTAAATATTACACACCCTGAATAAGGATTACTTATAAATTATATACATTTCACCTTAAAAAGCTCTCAATCCATTACTAGTGCCTTCAATCAAGGGATTTAATTGCACTCTTTTCCTTTTTATCTCTTCTCTTCCTTCTTCTCTCCAAATCAAACTTATATTTCTGGATTTATGTTCGCCAAAGCCATGAGATACTGCTGAAATTGTCATCTTTCTTTTTTTTTTGTCTTTTTCTTGTCAAAAAGCAGAAATTTAAATTGCAAATAATACAAATAATAAGTCTCAGTTTTGAACATCAACACCTCTGTATCAAATGATATTGACACCCAAGTAGTCAACAGACCCTTGGACAGCCATATGAGGCTTTCCAACTTGAACGCGAACAACAAATACGTGGGAATACCTGGTGAGGATTGTCGATGCAATGAGCTGAGCCACAAACTCTACCCGATTTGTAAAGGGCCCTTCCATCACCTCTTTAAGTACTGTTTCGTATATATCAGAGTAACTTAGAGTACCTGATAAGCAGTCAAATTTACCAGCAGCTCAAAGATTAATCCAAGCATCGACATCCACCAAGAACTTCTAACCTGACTCCCTTTCTTCTTGCTTCACTCCACCCAAATCATTCGATTTCCATCAATATTCAAGTTTTTCCGTTCAAACAAATATGAATCAATGTACATGTGCAGATTTGGAATTCATTCTCTACTTTTCTTTCCTTAATAAATCAACTGAGAAAAGAACAATATATGGTACATCAACATACCAATTAAAAATAAATTTCATACAAATTTAATGTAAATTTGGATATCTACGATAACATACATAGTAAAAACAAATTTCATACAACTAATGATATATTATACAACTTATCTATAACTTTCATACGTTACTTCTACTCAGTTAAATATAATTACAATATCATAAAACTTAAATATAATTTTTATATAAATTTTATACCATATGTCTTTTGTATATTTTGTATCTGAATTATACATAGTAAAAATAAATTTCATACAACTAATTATATATTATATAACCTATCTACAACTTTCATACATTATTTCTATCTAGTTAAATACAACTACAATATTGTACAGCTTAAATACAAATTTTATACAATATATCTTTTGTATATTTGTATCTGATTTGTATATATTTTGTATGTGGTGTGTGCTTCTTCCTCTCTAAGATTCCAATCAAAACTTACTCTCTTACTATAAATTTGATACATATCAACAACTTTATGTAAAAAGATAGTATTGATAACTTAAATACAAATTTTATACAACGATTCATACATTATACAGCTATTTTTCAACACTCATACTACATATATATATATATATTTGTTCAATCTTCTTCTGCGAGTTTCAATCTGAAATTCAGCCAAAATCAAGTCTAATATTCACCAAAACACCCTCAAAAATTGAGATATAAACTCCAAATAATATTTCTAATTGTTTGTAACAACACCCAACCCAAACAAATAATGATTTTTAAAAATCCAAATTCGATTTCAAAGCTTCATATCTTTTTAATGGCTGTCAATGGTGGAGAGTCAAACACCTTCAAAATTTACTAATTGACAATTTCAATTTAAACACCAATTATGCAACATGAAAGAAAATTGCTAAGTTAAGACGATTGAACTCCATTGATGAATTCTATTAAAACTCTATACAACAAGAAAATATTAAAAAATAGAGAATATCAAATGAAGAAAAATTGGGGGAAAAAGCAGAGAAGCAGTGTAGAGAGACAAAGAGAGAAAGAGAGAGAGACGGAGAGAAAGAGTGGGCAAGTATAAAGGGATAAGAAAATAACTGATATTCTTTATTCAATTCCTAATATAACGGGATACTCATTTAAAACTTATTTGTATATAATTAATAAATTATATATGATCATGTAATTAAATTGAAACTTGAGTAGGAAGGGTAATAAGATTTCAAATGTTTCGTTTGGAAGTACAAAATTAAGTGATAGGCCGTAGCCCATTCTATTTGGGCCCTTCCTTTCAATTCCTCTAATTAACCATATATGAAAGCAACAAATTGAATATGAAGCAACTAACATTAACTAATTAAAACATCTATAAATCTGTTTCTGTAGCAGTTTGCATTTCCACAAGCTAGGTAATGAACTCAGCACATGAACCATGTACAATAATAAATTCTGCATCAAGTATATCACAACTCTACTTCTCTTAGATAATTTAAAGTTTTAAAATTTTTCGTACAGGAGGAAAGAAGTGGGGGAACCACATTGAAGCAAGGGGTGTCAAACAACACTCCTTCGCCGGCAAATTACACTATTTTGCTAGGTAATTTATTTTATTTTAAGTATATTTATTATACGTTGACTCCTCTTAACTTTTCGATATATCTAATTATTTATACTTTGACACCTTGATGAAAATTCTGGATCTGCACTAAGGAAAGAAATGCATGACTCTATCAGTTCACAGGCAGCTTGCTCTAGTTGATCTTGCCAGCTCGCTTTAATTTGTTTTGCCGGTCAAGTTCCTGACTGTTTGCTCCAAGTTCCACAGTACACGTATGCTGATCTTGAATTAAGTATCCACCACATTATTAATCGAATGAAATTCTAATTTACAAATTAGGCCAAGGATTTTTTTTTTTTGGTTAAATATAAATTTTTATTAATAGAAATAAAATATAAGGATGGAGGGGGACATAAACCTTACCTTCCAAAAGTAAATACATGTACCTATAGTCATCCTAAAATGATGACTAAGAGTACCTGAGTAGCAAAAGGAAGTTAAACCTATAGTGATGTGACGACTACCTATTTTGTGGTAGACAGTCGTACATACAAAAACGATATGCATATTTTTTTGAGACGTGAACCGTGAAGCAAAGAGGAGTAAAAAGTTATAAATTTTCAGTCTTCTAGCTAAGAAAACGTAGGAAATGAAAGATGACCTTTTGACAACCCTTTTTATGCTACTATAGAAAGGTATACCTGTATACAAAGTAACCGCGACATTTAACTAAAATTGTCTGTTTGCACTTTAAAACTGATATTTACCAATATGACAGACATGAGAATACAATTGAGCAATGTATAGTGTACTGCTTTGTGATATCATTATATCAAGAATCAATATCTAATAGTTTATCATACAAGAAGCCAAAATCCAATATTATTGCTTATGGTTCAACTCTAGTGAATCAAATTGTATAAAGAAAAAATTGTAAACCAACAGTGCAAAATGGTATATTGGAATGATGAGCATATTTAGTGTCAAACAGTATAAGAATATCTACTAAAGAATTATTGGTCAAACAAAATTGTATCAGATAATCTTTTATTATTCTTTTGTTAATGATATTTGAACGAAAAATGTGGCTCGATACAATTAATGTAAAGTTATTGAATGCAACGACGTGCTCAAAAGATAAAGCAATCAAAAATGAAGACTGAAAATGTCAAATATAGAAAACGAATGAGATGGCTGTTCAATTTTGCCTTAGGTCTGAAATATCAAAAATACCCTTGGTCAAAAGATATTTGATATTTGAATGAAAAAATGTCGCTCGATATAATTGATGTAAAGTTATTGAATGCAACGACGTGCTCAAAAGATAAAGCAACCAAAATTAAAGACTGAAAATGACAAATATAGAAAACGAATGAAATGGCTATTCAATTCTGTCTTAGGTCTGAAATGTCAAAATTACCCTTGATCAAAAGATATTTGATGTTTGAATGAAAAAATATCGCTCGATACAATTGATGTAAAATTATTGAATGCAACAATGTGCTCAAAAGATAAAGCAACCAAAATTGAAGATCGAAAATGCCAAATAGAAAACGAATGAGGTGGCTGTTCAATTACCTAAGGTCTGAAATGTCAAAAATACCCTTTGATCAACCACTTTTGACTTTTCTATAATAATAGAAATTTGTTGTTAAATAATGAAGACACTAATCATCAAGTGAGCCTACAAAGTCAACCTCTAACTAAGTTACAGAAGTAATAGTAGTAGTTTAGTACTTTAATGAAAATGTGCTGCCATATTGTATTTGGTTGACATCCAAATGTTACTTGGATTAAAATAATAGCATACGCCGACGAATCCAAAATGACGGCTTTGAGGATCATTCTGCGCATTAATAAACCGACTTTTTTCAGTGAATAATCTCAAACACAAGCGAAGCTCAAATGTACTTTAGTTACTAGTGGAATTAATTAATTAAGTGTACTCTTCGATCTTTTTTAATTAATTTTTTTATTATTTTTACGTATATTAAAAAATTTACTATATTAACTTTAGTTTGTTCGTTAGAAATATAACAAACATTTTTAGACTCTTTACTTTAAAAATAATCTTTCTAAAAAAAAATTAAATTTATTTTAATATTTTAAAAAATCAAATATTATAAATTATATAAAAAGTATAAAAAATTTAATTAAAATGGACCGTGACAATTCAATTATCAGTATTAACGTCTTGTTATTTATAGTTGGTCACGTGCCAGCCAGCTTATGATTGAACCAGCAGTTCCCAACCCTCCAAAATATCAAATTTCTGTAATCAAAATGAATTTCTTGGTCAACTCTCCAAAATATCAAATTTGAAAAGACAGAGAAAATCTCATGGAAATTAAAGAAGACAACCAACAAAAATCAAATCAAGAATCTCCATCTCATCAAATTCATGAACCTAATCTCATAATTTTGCAGCCCCAAACCTATATAAAGCCCCTCTTACTACTACTTTCATTTCATCCTCAGGCCTCAGCTCTCACATCATTCCTTATTCCAAGTGAGAGTACTGCAGCTTAGTACAAAGCTACTGCAAATTAATTAAGAATGCCTTGTTCGGCCATGTCAAAAGGTTCTGGATCTGTTACTTTGGTCAACAAATGCACCATTTTCCCCTCTCAAAAGTCATGTATTCCTGACCTCAAACTGTCTGTTTCTGACCTTCCTATGCTCTCAGTTCACTATATTCAGAAAGGTTGTGTCTTTACTCGTCCTTCTTTTTCCATCACTCACCTCATTTCCCTCCTCAAGCTCAGTCTTTCTCAAACTCTCACTCACTTCCCTCCTTTGGCCGGTCGCCTATTGACTGACCAAGATGGTTACGTCTACATTTCTTGCGACGATGCTGGTGTTGATTTTGTACACGCCACTGCTACTAACATTTTCGTTGGTGACGTTATTGGCTCAATTGATGTTCCTGATCATGTTAAAGAGTTCTTCCCTTTTGATCGCACAGTGAGTTATCACGGGCATTTCAAGCCTCTTCTTGCCGTCCAAGTAACGGAATTAGCTGACGGCGTCTTCATTGGCTGCGCCGTCAACCACTCCGTCACTGACGGCACGTCATTTTGGAACTTTTTTAATACCTTTGCTGAGGTGAGTAGAGGTGTGAAAAGGATTACGAGGCAGCCGAATTTTACCCGTAATTCAATTTTGATCTCAAATGCAGTACTAAAACTACCAGCTAATGGACCCAAAGTCACCTTTGACGCTGACGCTCCATTGAGAGAGAGGATATTCAGTTTCAGCAGGGAGTCCATTCAAAGACTCAAAGCAAAAACGAACAATCAGAAATGGAATATTGGCGAAGAAATTAACATTAGTGAATTAATGGCGAAACAGAGCAACGATCCATTGATACAATGGTCGCGGACAGAAAAGGCGGCTATAAATTCGTCGGCTGAGATTTCATCATTTCAATCGCTTTGCTCATTGCTATGGCGTGCAGTGACACGTGCGAGGAAATTCCCAGCTTCCAAAATGACGACATTTCGAATGGCTGTAAACTGTCGTCACCGTCTCCAACCGAAACTCGATCCGTTATATTTCGGCAACGCAATTCAGAGCATTCCAACATACACATCAGCTGGAGACGTATTATCACACGATCTGCGTTGGTGTGCGGAACAATTGAACAAAAACGTGAAGGCACACGATAATGTAATGGTGAGGAAGTTTGTAGAGGATTGGGAGAAGGATCCACGGTGTTTTCCATTAGGGAATTTCGACGGAGCTATGCTAACAATGGGGAGTTCGCCGAGATTCCCAATGTACGACAATGATTTCGGGTGGGGCAGACCCGTTGCCGTTCGGAGCGGGCGGGCGAACAAGTTTGACGGGAAAATATCGGCGTTTCCGGGAAGAGAAGAAAGAGGAAGCGTGGATTTGGAGGTGGTTTTGTCACCGGAAACAATGGAAGGACTAGAGTTGGACGTAGAGTTCATGCAATATGTTTGTGGGTATTGACTATTGTAATTCTTATGGGGGGGGGGGG
>MCJB01052852.1:155646-182423 GCA_002018475.1 Nicotiana obtusifolia | reverse complement strand
CCCCCCCCCCCTCAAAAATCTATCACGACGATTAATCGCGCAGTGAAAAGTCAAAGTAATTAGTCACCCGGTCAAAAATCTGGCTTTGCATTACAAGAGCACGAAATGATCATCACTCACAGGATCTGAGCAGCAGTGTTTAACTTTTCTGCAAAGCTGAGTTGAGTCCTCGTGAGGCTTGCCAAATACAACAAAAGCAATTGGTCCTACAAATAAAGATTAAATCATGATAAGAAAAATTATTAGAATAGGGCATGCATTCTATGAAAATCACCAAA
Organism: Nicotiana obtusifolia; assembly: GCA_002018475.1. Classification (NCBI taxonomy): domain Eukaryota; kingdom Viridiplantae; phylum Streptophyta; class Magnoliopsida; order Solanales; family Solanaceae; genus Nicotiana; species Nicotiana obtusifolia. The sequence goes on along the minus strand of MCJB01052852.1, from coordinate 182,145 downwards.
ATAATAATAATAGTGAGAAAACGATGATATAGGGGGCCACCCGACAGTTTTACAAATGCAAAATAAACTATAAATCACCACCAAACAGGATTTGAGCAGACATCTGAACCACAATCACTAACCAGGATCCAGTAGTAAAGAGAGTCTCCTCAACGATTTTCAACTTTTCCTTCTTTTCTTCCCAATTTTTGGTTTGGGAAAAGGGGGAGAGAAGCAACAGTATATAAATAGAAAGTGGAAAAAGTACCTGAAGACCATCATTCACAAGCTTATCAAAGGCTTGGGGTGAGAGTTTAGGAATAGCAGCCACGCTATCAGCTATGAATCTTCCGGTTCTGTTATCTTGAGGTAGACGTCCTTCCTACAAAGGCAGACAAATATGAGAACCTAAAGATGAAAAACACAGAAACTTGCAAAATTCAATTATGGAAAAGTTCATGTTACCACAACATCATCAACATAATTGTAGACATCATCAATAAGAGCAAGTAATCGCTGCATTGATGCTTCCATTCCTTCAAGATCATTGGGAAGTTTGTCTACGGTTGTTTTCTTGAGCTTATCAACTGCATCAATGGGCACAAGAATGTCCTAGTAAGAATAGTCATCACGAATAGGAAATAATAACTATTGCTCTAACCAACAACAACAACAACAAACCCAGTAAATTCCCATAGGTGAGGTTTGGGGAGGGTAGTGAAGGTAGGGAGGTTGTTTCAACTATTGCTCTAACCAAAAAGAATATATAACCATACTCTACTTTTCGACTCAAAAACATTAACATATGGCTACTTTTTACACCATATCCTTAAGATATTTAGCTACTTGTTTACGCGAAAAATACCTGACCAACTATTATTGTTATGAGAAATTACCACCAACAGTTCTCGATTATATATCACCCAAGCCCTCTTCCATCCTAAGCTGACCAATGCACAGACATAGCTAAGTCAATGTGCAGTAAAAGGCTATCCTATTCAGTACGGAAGGTAGGTTAGATACATACATCCAACCCTTTCAGCTTCAACCATGCGTAGGTCCAATGGAATTTCCTGAAATTGCGCAGCAAGTGGCTGATCTCCCAGATATAAATGCACAGAGACAAAGCCTTTTATAGAAGCTTCCCCATTTTGAAATCCAGTATCAACAGTCAAATGTATAGGATTTGAAGTTTCTCTAGAATAAAACTCTTGGATCAAAGCACTACCACCGGAGACTCCAAAACCAGTAGAAAACCTGGAAAGTTCAAGCGCAAGTATTCACAATTGCGTCAGCTAGTACCCCATGTATTTGAATGTTGACTATTACTCAAAATTGGAGGTCCATAAGGAACCAACCAAAATATAGGGTGGACGTAGTGGGATGTTCAAGGAAAAAGAACCTGGAAAAGTCGAAAAGATGCTCCACATTTTATACTATATAAAGGAGGTACAAAGTATTGTATCTTGACAAATGCAGCCACTAGTTCATGTTTTGTACATGCAAAATATTAGTAGATGGTACTACTAAGCTAGGGGGCTCATATCAATTTATATTATTAATGAAACATTTGATACAAATGCTGTCGAGTAAATCAAATGATCTCTTTCTTTCATACTTTGCATTCTCTTACAATGTCATCCATCTGTTTAACAACTCTCAAGCGCTCTATACATTAAATGCATTAACTGTCATAACATAAAAAGGCATAAGCATATGGAGAATTACCATCCAACAATCACTTCCTTTGGATTCACCTTCTGATGAGATGACAACATGTTATGATGGTAATCAATATCCAGTGCAACCTTTAAAAAGAGTGTATACCCAAAAGTTCAGTAAAAGTAAAAAAATAAAAACACAATTACGACAAGGTATACATCATAAATGGGGATATCTTCTTAGAACCATGGAGCTAAGAATACCATTAAGAGAAAGAAAAAACAATTTGGCACAACAAAACATATTAAAAACATTTTTTGTAAAATGTCTCTAGGATTATATAGAACACCAAATAATTTTCTACATAAAAGTAATCTGTCTGTCTAGTTCTTATAGGCTCTTTCCTTGACATGTCTTTCTTTTTTTTTTTTTTTTTTTTTTGGCTCTTTCCTTGACGCGTCCTTCGTTCTTTCTTTCTTTTTTTGGAAAACTATGGTGTCCAGGCCAGCTTGTGCACACCTCGACCAATTCCATGGGATACCTGCCACCTCCTACCAGACACGTCCTTCATTCTTTACACTATCTTGCAATAAAATTCAACCACTCTCTCCAAAATTCAAAAATATATGGTTAAACTCAGGCATTTACCTCCACTATCCTCTTCTAGAATTAAATGATCGTTTGGCTCGTAAATTTACTGAAATTTGCTCATTTGGTTCGTGTCATTGCAACAAAAGAGCATCCAACAGAGAGATAAGTATACTCTAAATAAGACAGCTTTTTCGGGATATTTTTTCAGCAAAATTTATCTAAAAAGGACTAAATTTGGCAAAGAAACAATTAAAAAGGGACTAAATTTAACAGAATCTGTAAGTATGAGAAGCAAAACCTGATCTTGAGATTCACTGTGAGGAACTGCATAAGAATTGCGAATGTCAACAGTGCCGTCAGGCAATACAGAGCCGAGAAGAGTGCCAATAACACGCTCGGCTTGGTCAGGTCGTCTTACGTAGCAATCGCAAATGTTGAAAATGACCAAAGGTTGAACCTTAGCTGATAAGCTCGCTGAAGATGGTGAAAATTGCAACACCGTTTGATCGCTGGACGCCATTTTGATTAGCTGTTCTTCGTATGTGAGCGAGCAAAAATTGAACAACTGGGCGAAATTGCTAGGGCTTTGCTCGTGGGAACTCAAAAGTGAGAGAAGACTGACCGGGCTTTGTTTGGGCCGTGGGCTTTTTTCTCTGAACTAAAATCGGGGGATGTGCACTAGTAGCCGTTTTTAGGACCCATATTTAAGGAATAACCAAAATTTGCAATTTTTAAAGTTGTCGTTTTAGAACCAAACTTCAAATTTAAAGTTTCAATAGCAGGTCTAAAGTTCCAAACTTCAAATCCAAATTCTTCTAAGTCTGAAGTTTGAACTCTACCAAAGCCTAGTTTAGATCCAAATTTTTTTGCGAATTTGATTTTGACAATTTAAATTTCGGATAATGAGCAAAAGCGGTCCACTTTAGTTAGTTGTGACAATAAATAGAACGTCAAAAGGCATTTGCACCTAGGAGCGCAAAATTGACCCATTGAACATTTTTTATCTGAAAATTATGAGTCAAATATTACTCTGTACAAATACATATTAAGGGGTCGTTTGGTAGGCTGCACTAAGTAAAATAATTCCTGTATAAAAATTTAATCATTCAATACAATGTTTGATTGCTCAATTCAATTTATGCATACCTAATACATGAATTACTTATACCTCATAGGAGGGCTTAGCTAATACCAAGGAAACCAGGGGATTACTAATCCCTGCATTAACTATATCTGGATAAGACCCAAAAATTACTAAATCGTCCCTTAAACCCTTTTCCTAAATTTCTTTATATACAGAAAGAAGAATATTCAAGAGTATAATTGAAAAGAAGATTTTGTACAATTTTAAACCAAACATAAACTAATTTTTAATACAATAAACCAAACAGTTAAGTAAAAAATAATTCAAACGCTACCATTCGTGCGTTACTAATCCTGCGTACCCTAAAGTTTTAAACACTAACACATAATTGAAACAGGTGAGTGGTGATCCAGCGGCCAGCGGTGAAGGATGTCAAAATGCCATAAGAGGCGTAAGTTCTTTAAACAAAAAATAAAAAACAAAAACCTTTCGCCACTGCTCAGCATTCGCCGTCGCCGGACGCTGTGAAGCTGGATTGATACTCCGGCAGTCTCCGCTGAGGTTCGAATCTATTATATTCTCTCTTTAGGGATAGAGTATTTGCTTATAATGCCTCCCGGAGAGAACCTCACAGTAATATATTCAATTTTAGTGCAGCTCAACTTTACTTATTTACTGCTTTAACTATCCACCATAACTATAAATAGGCTGGTAATTAATTGGCAACTAACCAAACAAATATATCTATCTGAAGTCTTACGAGTTTGATTTGTGGATGAAATGTGCTTTTACTTTCTTTCTGTTTCTGGTTATTGACGGCATCTTATAAATCAGTGAATTGATAAATGATGATGGTTTAATAAGAAACTGGTCCACTTGTTAGAGATAGAACTGAGAGCTTGATAGATTTTAAGTGTTTTTGAAAGTATGTCTTTAGTAAGCATTATGCGCTTTTTTTGTTTTTTCAGTTTGAAGTTTCAATGGACTTGAAGAAATATTATCATAAATTACCAAAAACAAGTTCGCAATTGCCATTGTATCTATTGAAAGAGCTTTTTTTCCGATGAAGTCTATCAAGAATGACTTGTAGAATCGGATGGATAATGAAATTTTACACTGTTGAGTAGTGTTTTATGTAAAAAGAAAAGCATTTAGTGCTATTTCCAATAAGTCTATTGTAAAAACATTCCAGGAGATAAAACCTTGTCAAGTATATTTGTGACAATATGTTTGAATTATGCTTTAACTAGTAGAATTTCTTTTGTTGACTTCTTTATGTTAAGTTTGATTTATACAATTGTTAGTTCTATTCCAAGTGTTGTTTTTTGACTTTGCTAAATATTACATAGTTTGATTTAAATTATCGGTGCACCCATTCATCAAAGAAATTTTTTATATACTTCCTCAAAGTTTGAACTTTGAACAAACTTAGCGAAATTCCTGACTTAGCCACTGTTTGGACCTGCTACTATCAGATATCCAATTGCTTCAATGGAGTGCGCTCTTGCATGTTCTGCTTCAACGACAATTGCACTACTCAGCTGCCGCCAAATGCGATGGGGAAAGACACATTCACCTAAGTTACCCATGATTAGGAGCAGTTCGTGGCATTCTGGTAGCTCAAAGAGGAATAAATCACTACGCACTGTTGCCTTGAGTACCACTGCAGGATTTGGAAGCACCATGGAAGCTCCTGCCGTAGCCGATGCTCCACATCTTAAGTATATGTGGCCTGATTACAAGAGGCCAAGGGTCTGCATAGTAGGTGGTGGATTTGGTGGTCTTTATACAGCACTGAGGTTAGAATCACTTGTTTGGCCTGATGACAAGAAACCACAAGTAGTCCTCATAGACCAGTCAGAACGTTTCATTTTTAAGCCAATGTTGTATGAACTTCTCTCCGGAGAAGTTGAGACATGGGAAATTGCTCCACAGTTCTCAGACTTGCTTGCCAATACGGACGTGCGGTTCCTCAAAGACAGGGTAAAATGCCTATATCCATGTGACCATTTAGGAACTAATGCACCTACAGCAGGGACTGTTCATCTCGAAAGCGGTCTCCTAATAGAATATGACTGGTTGGTCCTTGCTATAGGAGCTGAGGCCAAACTTGATATCGTACCAGGTGCTGCAGATTATGCCTTGCCATTTTATACCCTAGAGGATGCTCTTAGGGTTGATAAAAAGCTAAGGGAATTAGAGCGCAAGAACTTTGGTAAGGACTCTGCAATACGAGTAGCGGTGGTTGGATGTGGTTATGGCGGAGTGGAGTTAGCTGCCACAATATCAGAAAGGTTGCAAGAAAAGGGAATTGTACAAGCAATTAATGTTGAAAAGACAGTCTTACCAAATGCTCCGGCAGGAAATAGGGAAGCAGCACTAAAAGTACTTTTGTCCAGGAAAGTTCAACTTCTTCTTGGTTATTTTGTCCGGTGCATAAAACAAGGAGTCGAGTATCAGACCTCTGATACTGAATCTAAAAGTACGGATTCAGCAGCTGATCATTCTGAGAGCTTGATACTTGAATTGCAGCCTGCTGAAAGGGGCTTAGAGGGTCAGATCATAACGGCAGATATAGTTTTATGGACTATTGGATCTAAGCCACTACTTCCTGAGTTGGAACCTAGTGATAAACCTTACAACATTCCTCTGAATGCTAGGGGACAAGCAGAAACTGATGAAACTCTTCGTGTCAAGGGTCATCCTCGTATATTTGCTGTTGGTGACTCTTCTGCGTTAAGAGACAAAAATGGGAAGGTGCTACCGGCTACTGCACAAGTTGCTTTCCAGCAAGCAGATTTTGCTGGTTGGAATTTGTGGGCTGCAATTAATGACCGTCCACTGTTGCCTTTTAGATATCAAAATTTAGGTGAGATGATGACCCTTGGCAGGTATGATGCTGCTGTTTCACCAAGTTTCACTGATGGGCTGACCTTGGAAGGTTTTGTTGGTCATACTGCAAGAAAAATAGCCTATTTGATCAGATTACCAACAGATAAGCACCGAGCGAAAGTAGGAATCAGTTGGTTACTGAAGTCCACGGTGGATTCTGTTGCAACAGTACAGACAATGCTCGCTAAAGTTCAATCAGGATCTTAGATTAATGGGTTCCCCGTTAGGATCACAACTTTAGAAATTCTGTATAGTATTGTTGATAAAACTGTTTTAAGTTGAACGGGCAATCTAATCAAGATGTTAAATTATGTAGTTACTTGGTGAAATTATTTAGCACCGAAAAAAATTGATCATAAATTTAAAATATTTTTAACTGCTGTTACCGTGAGTTGAGCTTAAAGATAGATGTGATGATTCATATAGCCGGGACTGAGGCGTAATAATTGTTGTTTAGCTGTTTACCGCTGGTAGTGTGAAAAGCTGCAATCATGTCATACATGAATTATATGGTTCTTTGGATGGATTTGGGAGAAAAAACCTTGACCGAGTTAAGTTTTTACTACATATAAATCAATTGTGTCCTACAGTAGCAACAAGTGTGTAAATTAGGGGTTGAAAAGGTAAGCCATATAAAAAGATGAAAATCACTACTACTATCATAGACTTCACAAGATTGATAAGAGTTACTATAAAAACTTGAAAATACACTACTATATATAGACCTCACAAAATTGATACAAAATGGCAAGCTCCTATCCATAGGCTTCACCAGACAACCAGAGAAATTATGCTCTTTCCATCTAACTTGAACTTTTATTTCTTCCATTTTGTGAAGAGTTTAACTATACACTGACATTTACACTACCAGTTCATCTAAAAAATAACTACAGGTGTTTACACAATCAGGTCATCTAAAAGATAACAGCGTGCTAATAAAAGATATTCACGTTAGCATTTATTGTGTAATATACAGGACAAAAACTTCTACTCCCGGCTCCAACACAGAAGATGCTCCTTCATCCTTCTATCTATGTTGTGTTGAGCATATTCTTCTCCACTCTGTAGTTAACATTAACCAGAATCACCACAGAAGAATAATAAGATCACCATTTTCTCCTATTTGATGCATTTCTGAAGCCTCTTCCATCTTCCAAGTCATTGGAACTTTATTGATAAAATTACAATGTGATACAAGTTTAGAAAATCTATTATTTTGTGACTAATCTTCTTCACCCTTTTTGTCATTGAAGGAAGTTATACTTGGAAGGAAACAGGTCTCTTCACCACCTGTGCTCCACAAGAAATTGGCATATGTAGATGCATAATAAGAATTCCTAGGCTCGGCTGCCACGGCCTGTTGATATCTTTCTTCTGCCTCCCATAAGTCCTTCCTAACTGTCCACAAGAAGTTTGCGTACTGACTTAGGACCTCCGCGTCTGGTGGTTCCACTTGGACTGCGCGTTTGAAGCACTCTTCAGCCCTGTTACAAGAAACGAGCCACTATCGTAAGATCGTATAAACAATCAAATATTCCTCAATTCCAAAACTAGTTGGAGTCAACTATATAAATCCTCTATATCAATTTCCCTCCACTCAACTCATTTAGTTGGTTTAATGTCCCAAAAGCATATCTCACGCCAAGTCTAACAGTAGCAGTTCGGAGCTATGAATCTGAACCTACTACTCTTGCAACACAACACCGTGTTGTTCCAACAATCATGAACAATTTCCGAAGTTATTTATAATCTTAGCAGCAGTAAATTATAATCGAAGAAATAGGCTTCAAATAATTTATATGAGCAGCAGTGTCCAAACAACAATAATGTACTAGAACAGGCAAACTCAATAACCTAGTTTCAGTATACTCTTGTAATCTTGATGAGGGATTGCACATATCAAACAACAACCTTTTTGACAATTTTAACACATTGTAGTGGTTTGGATTTTCAATATGAAGAAATCTTCAACATGTTATAAAAAGGGCAGGCCGATGCAAAAGCATCTGCGTTCATGCCGGGTTCGGGGAAGGGCCGCACCCAAGGGGAATAACTTTACTGTTCACACAAAGATAACTTTACTGTTCATGCCCTAGATCCTAAACACATGTAGTAAAGTTTATAGTTTGCACATGGAGACAACTTTACCCCTTGAGCGATGTACTAAACCTATAGGAAATGACACGACCAAATCACAGGGATGAATAGTACTTGTCCATTTTAGCAATGTAGTACAACAACAACAACAAACCCATTTTAGCAATGTAGTAAAGCTGGCATACCCTCCTCTCCAATTGATTAACATTACTAGAAAAGCATTTTACAGTTTTTTATCACTAAATGAAATAGGACAACAAAATCCACAGGGTGTAATGGCTGCAACATTTTAAGTATAACTCAAGAGAAATTGAAGAAATTTACCTATTATAGTCTCGAGCAGTAACTTGCAGAAACTGTGCATAATTGCATAGTAGAAGCGTGTTATAAGGCTCGTGAGATAGAGCCATCTGATAAAGAAGATCTGTCTTAAAATACTCAACACTGTTATCTTGATCAATCTCCACAGACAATGGCGAAAAAAATCTTAACATGACTTCATGATCAAGCCCAACATCCCTTAAACCTCTCATATTTAAGGTTTCATCCTCTATCGAGTTCCATAATTCTATCTCTTCGTCGCTTCTCAGTACTCGATCTTCAAATCTTGATAATTCTTGAGGAATATGAGGATGTTTGAAGAGTGTTGAGGAATAACTCAAATCCCTATTTCCTATACTAAAACTTCCAAGAATTGATCTTGTTTCTATTGTATTGACATGATCATAGGCTATTTCTAGTTGTGGCTTTGCAGTAGCAATATTATGAGATGTAGAGTATACACTAAAATTGGCCAAAAGGATCATAACATAGATCATTAACATTGGCGTACGACTAAATACTTGTCGAAAAAGCCAAATAAATGATGCATACATTTCTCTCTGTACTTCACCAATGATCACCTCCAAATCTTCATTGCATACTGATTCTCTCATGTGCAATGCACAAGTTTGCAACTCCACAATTATGAAAACCAAAGAGGAAAATGCTTTTTTCACTGAGCAAGAATTGGATTTTGGCAAGTTTCTAAAACCAGTTTCCCACTGATGTTTCTTTTTTATCATTCTAAGTGATAAAGGAAGTCCAAAACTCTTGGCTTTTTGTTCAATACTAGTCCATAAAATAGCCTCTCTTTCTGGCCAATATGGTAGTTCTGGTTTAATACCAAGTATTCTTGGCTCTGGGGACTCAAATTCTGATTGCAAAAATGAACCTTTTTTCCCATATTTACTCTTATATGAACATCCCTCAGAATGTTCTTCTCCAAAATCTGCACATAATCTTGAACTACAACATGGTTGTATACTACTATGACTTTTATAGGAATTTTTGTTTAAGTATTGATACCTCAAGAATTTTCTTGATCTTACAGAAATAACCAAGTTTACATTTTTAGCACCCCATTTTGCTAAAAAAGAAGAAGGTAAACAGAAAAGAGAAGTGGCTGAATGAGTAGAAAATGGTTGAAACACAAAATTTTGAGGACATTGTACACTGATAGAAGGAATTTGGAGTTTCATAATTAACTATTTTCTGGTCATAAAGAAGAGACAGTCACCAAATGTAAGGAGAGGAAGTAAAGCAAATGAGAAGAAAATAGGCAAAAGAAGTGGTCAAAAGAGAAAACAGAAAGTCCGTGGAAAAGGGTACTTTTAAAAATCTTTTAAAAAGAATATGTTAGTGGAACTGTGCTTTGAATCTAAAGTAGATCTTGAAATTAAAGTCAAAATAGACTCTAGAAGTTGCTGTGATTGCGTTAGATTCAATCCAACATGTGAAATACAAGTGAAAAAAGCAAATTACTATTATGAAGACTCCAACGTAGCTGATCCAATTCACACTAGAAAATAAATCGAAATAGAGAAACATAAAAAGCTAATATTTGGATATAAATTGATTAAAACTTGATTTTTTTTTTAAGTTGTGTTGAAAAATAATTTTTAAAAGTGAAAGTTGTGCTTGGACATATATTTTATTTTAAAAAATTTTGAAGTTTTGTGAGTGGAAGAAAAAATTAAAATTGTCCTAAACCAGTTTTTGGGAACTTGAAATTTTTTGAAATTTATTTTCTCAAAACATGATCATATTTCATAAACAAACAATATTTTTATTTTTTATTTTTGAAAAAATATAGCCAAAAACTATGATCAAACAGGAGTAAAGTGTCAGGATTATCGCACGAGATGTTTACGCTTAACTATAATTAACTTATCATGGTTAAGTAAATTAATAAAGTAAAAATAAGTAATAATTAACCATATTTAAATTGAAAGAAGTATATGTATAAAAACATATTATGCATCTGCTAGTTTGGTGTAAACATGGATCAAGTTTTTACCAGCAAAATATGTCTCTTAATTCCATGATTTTCATACAAAGAACCAATATACATGCTACAAAGTTAAAACCAAACACACAAGAGGAAAAGGATTATAGAAATAATAGAGAGCTACAAGAAAGTTAAAAGGCTTCTCTTAGACTCTCTTTGAAGTTGGTGGAAGTATAACGTAGTGGCGAATTCAGAATTTTAAGGTCGTGGGTGCTCACTCAGTGGCTATATAAAAAAATTGGTTCATACAAGAATCAATCCCTAACCACTTCATATTTGTGCACTCTATTCTCACCTCTTAACCAAAGCACCCAGAAGATTTTTTGTTTAATGGGTACTTGCTAGTTCTTTATACCATATAATAACGTAACTATATGGTAGTATTAGTTAATAAAGAAGGTAGTTGATTTTTTTATTTATTTATATGTGTATTATTATTTAATTTATTGGTCATAAATAAGATATTTCTATCCGAATTCGTTTCTTGTTTTAGACTTGGTATGAAGCTGCTAGCTGCTACGTCGCTGAGGCGAATGTGATATCTAAGCAAAAAGTTCGCACTATTAAATTAGTACTTTCGACATAGAATATATATAAATTATATATTAAAATTACAAAATTGCGATAAATAGCAAATAAAAATTCATAACTTAAATGAATTTAATATTAAAAACTTTATATTTAACTTTATCAAAATTTAAATCCTAGTTAACATTTGTCCAAGTACCAAAGAAGTGACATTTTAAGGCGTTTTGAATAGAGAAGGAGAGGTTAAGTTATGGGGGCAGAGAGACTGCCATGTGTGAGTCCTCTTCTCTCTTTTTTTGCTTTGTCACAGTTCTTTTGTAGGGAAATAATGCATCTCTAGATAACTTAAAAGAAAGAAGATTATTCTTTTATAAGTAAAACCTTACCCACACCATAAAAAAATAATTTTTTTACCTGCAAACACATTCTTAAAAGGCATGACAGTTTGATATACGAAATATTCTGTATTCCGAAAAATACTTGTTAGGAACCTGTACTAAAAAAAATAAAATAAATAATGAAACAGTAACTTTGAAATAAATCGAGCCCACTGAATATACAATGTGTCTTTAAGGAAATTATTCTCCTCAAGTATCCGAGGTGTTGGAATATTATCCTCCCAGGATAGAACGATTTAACTTACCAAATATCGGTACCTAAAACTTGATGAATTGCGAACCACTTAATGATTGTAAATCACATTGGAATATGTTTGTGTAGAAGAAGAAGAAGAGTTGAAGTTCAGAAAATTCGTAAGTAAGAATCTGAGGAATGAAACGAATTTATAGCCAATGGAAGTACTGTTTCTGAAAGTTCACAACTCTTCAGAACAGTCACTTAAAGACGGGATGTTTCTGAAAGTTCACAACTCTTCAGAATAATCACTTAAAAACAGGAGGGAAAATTATGGATCTGGTTCGGGTTGGATATTTGGTTAATTTAATTAATATTTTATTAAAAATTTAAAGAAATTTTGTCCAAAAAGATTAATCAATCAATCGAGCTTTGACCGAATCCGAATCCGAAGCCAAGCCAAGCTGAGCCGAGCGAGCGACGACGACGACGACGACGGCGTGAGGCTGCCTTCTTCTTAACTCTTTAAGAGCTAGAAGAAGAGTAATTGTATATATACCCATCAAAAGCCTTTTCTTCCTCCAATATGGGACAATGTCCCTTTATCAAGGAGGGAAATTCAAGTATTTCACTTTCCCTCCATTTCCCATTCACTCTTTATTTTAAGCTAACCAAGCTTAAACCCAACAATTCCCCACATGAATGGGGAATGACTATAAGAAAAAGGAATACACGGACGAGTGTGTGATTTACATGCAAAGATTAATTGCATCTGGATAAGTAGGTTTCCCTTTGAACTTTCCGTAGTGAACTTATATCGGATATACTCGGTTAATCGGTAGATATGATATCTTTGAACCGTCGAGCTTTGTTGTATACCTAGACAACATAATTCGTACAATCAACACTTAACCATCTATGGTTCTCATGGTTGTGTTCGTTTCAGCCATGAACACCACCTGGTTTCATGAGTGCTTAGAGAATGGGCCTTTACTTTCATTCCCCTTGAAGCGGCTTATACTTCACACTCACATAGGTGATTTCTAAACGTGTAATCCTATAGACACACTATCTGGTCATATTCTGCCAGACTTAGCAAATCATTAAAAACTTTAAGCTTTATTGACTCATCAAAAAAGCCTTAATGCTTTACCTCGATTTTTGAACATTGTCTTCATCACGGGAGTAGGTTAAGTTATTTGACAATGTTGAACCGTCATTCACAACTTTGTTTGATCTCTTTGAACCTAACTCTTGGGATCTCCAGACTACTAGGTAGAGTTACCGCCATGGTGACTTGTCCTAGGCCTTAACCCCATTTCCTTTGATGATCTTTCAACTGCCTCTCTAGATAGGCCTTTTGTAAGTGGATCTGACTCATTATCTCTTGACTTTACGTAGTCAATAGTGATAATACCACTAGAGAGTAGTTATCTAACGGTATTGTGTCTCCGTCGTATGTGACGAGATTTTTCGTTATACATAATGCTCCCTGCCCTACCTATTGCCGCTTGACTATCACAATATATACATATAGGTGTCAAAGGATTAGGCCAAAATAGAATATCTTCCAAGAAATTCCGGAGCCATTCAACTTCTTCACCGGCCTTATCTAAAGCTTTGAATTCAGATTCCATTGTAGAATGGGCGATGCACATTTGTTTGGATGATTTCCAAGACACTGCTCCACCCCTAATTGTGAAAACATATCCACTCGTGGATTTAACTTCAGATGATCTAGTGATCCAATTTGCATCACTATATCTTTCGATCATGGAGGGATATTTGTTATAATACAGAATATAATTTTGGGTATGTTTCAAATACCCTAAAACTCGTTTCGTTGCCATCCAATGTATTTGATTGCGATTACTTGTAAAATGACTCAGTTTGCTAATAGCAATGCAATATCTAGTCGCGTACAATTCATGATATACATCAAACTTTCCAAGACTCTTGCATAGTCCAGTTGTGAGTCACTTTACCTTCATTCTTTTGAAGTGCATAACTCACGTCAATTGGAGTTTTGGCAATCTTGAAATCCAGATACTTGAACTTATCAAGTACTTTTTCAATGTAGTGAGACTGTGATAATACTAGACCTTGCGTAGTCTTGTGAATTCTGATTCCTAAGATCACATCAGCAACTCCTAAGTCTTTCATGTCGAATTTGCTAGCCAACATGCGCTTAGTAGCATTTATATCTGCCATATTTTTGCTCATTATCAACATGTCATCAACATATAAACAAACAATGACTTCATGACCTGGAGTGTTTTTAATATAAAACATTTGTCACACTCGTTGATTTTAAATCCACTTGCCAACATTGTTCGGTCAAATTTGGCATGCAATTGTTTGGGTGCTTGTTTAAGTCCATAGAGCGACTTAACAAGTTTGCACACTTTTTTTTCTTTACCAGGAACAACAAAACCCTCAGGTTGTTCCATGTAAATCTCTTCCTCCAATTCTCCATTTAAGAAAGTTGTTTTAACATCAATTTGATGAATTTCAAGACTATACACGGCCGCCAGTGCCACTAACATCCTAATAGATGTTATCCTCATTACTGACGAGTAAGTGTCAGAATAATCAAGGCCTTCTTTTTGTCTATAACCTTTGAAAACAAGTCTTGCCTTATATTTGTCAATAGTGCAATCAGATTTCATTTTCCGTTTAAAGATCCATTTTGAACCTAAAGGCTTATTTCCTGGAGGAAGATAAACCAATTCCCATGTATGGTTATCCAAAATTGATTGAATCTCACTATTGACTGCCTCTTTCCAAAATGCTGAATCAGAAGATAATATAGCTGCTCTGAACGTTTGAGGTTCATTTTCAAGCAAGAATGTAACAAAATCGGGTCCAAAGGAAGTAGATATTCTTCGATGTTTACTACGCCTTGGATCTTCATTATTTGGAGGATTTTCCTTTGGTTCTTCCCGTGGTCGTTTAGGTCTTTTACTTAACGACTCACATTCAGTTTTATACGGATAAATATTTTTAAAGAATTCAGCATTATCTGATTCAATTACCGTATTAACATGAATTTTGGGATTATCAGATTTATGAACTAAAATCCGACATGCTTTATTGTTTGTAGCATATCTAATGAAAACGCACTCTACAGTTTTTGGTCTGATTTTTACCCTTTTGGGTAAAAGGTACTTGTACCTTTGCTAAACACCCCCACACTTTGAAATATTTCAAGTTGGGTTTTCTTCCTTTTCATTTTTCATATGGAATAGATTGCATTTTGCTGTGGGGTACTCTGTTGAGTATTCAGTTAGCTGTAAGGATAGCTTCCCCACAAATTCTGCGGTAATCCGGAGCTTATTAATAAAGAATTCATCATTTCCTTTAATGTCCGATTTTTCCTTTCCGCAATTCCATTGGATGGAGGTGTGTATGGGGCAGAAGTTTGATGGACAATTTCATATTCCGAACATGTTTCTACAAACGAAGATTCACATTCTCCACCCCTATTACTTCTAATCATTTTGATCTTTTTATTCAATTGATTCTCCACTTCATTCTTGTATTGCTTAAATGCTTTAATTGCTTCATCCTTACTATTAAGCAAATAAACATAACAATATCTAGTACAATCGTCAATAAAAGTTATAAAATACTTTTTCCCACCTCGAGATGGTGTTGACTTCATATCACAAATGTCAGTATGAATTAAGTCTAAAGGATTTGAATTCCTTTGAACAGACTTATAAGGATGTTTTACAAACTTAGATTCAGCACATATTTGATATTTTGATTTATTATACTCGAATTTAGGCAATACTTCTAAATTAATTAACTTCCGCAAGATTTTGTAATTGACATGTCCTAAACGAATATACCATAAATCATTTGACTCCAATAAATAAGAAGAAGCTGAAATTTTATTCATACTGTCAACAACCATTACATTTAGTTTGAAAAGGCCCTCTGTGAGATAGCCCTTTCCAACATACATTTCATTCTTGCTTATAACAACTTTGTCAGAAACAACTACACATTTGAATCCATTCTTAACAAGTAAAGAAGTAGAAACTAGATTCTTCCTAATAGTAGGAACATGAAGGACGTTGTTGAGCGTTAACACCTTGCTGGAAGTCATCTTCAGAAATATCTTCCCATAACCTTCAATCTTGGCTGTTGCAGTATTTCCCATAGAAAGCTCTTCTTCGGGACCAGCAGTAGGGTAAGTCGCAAATGCTTCTTTGACAACACAAACATGTCGAGTGGCTCCAGAGTCAATCCACCACTCTTTCGAATTTCCAACTAAGTTGCATTCCGAAAGCATTGCACACAAATCATCAATATCTTCATTCTTCTCCACTATATTGGTCTGGCCCTTCTTCTTATCCTTTTTCGGGAGACGACAATCGGGGGCTTTGTGACCAGCCTTTCCGCAGTTGTAGTAGTTGCCCCAGAATTTCTTTTTCTACTCCTTAGCTTGTCCAGAATACCTTTTCCTCTTCTTACTTTTTGGAGCAGTCTCCTCAACGATGTTAGCTCCCATAATTGTTGAATTTCCACGAGACCTCTTCTCGGCTGTTTTGTTGTCTTCCTCAATCTTGAGACGAATCACAAGATCTTCCAACTTCACTTCTTTGCGTTTGTGTTTAAGATAGTTTTTGAAATCTCTCCACGAAGGAGGTAATTTTTCAATCATTGCAGTCACTTGAAATGCTTCATTCACGACCATATCTTCAGCAATAAGGTCGTGAAAAATAAGTTGAAGCTCCTGAACTTGGGTTCCAATGGTTTTGCTGTTTATCATTTTATAGTCTAGAAACTTGGCAACCACAAACTTCTTAAAGCATGCATCTTTAGTCTTGTACTTTTTCTCAAGTGCGTCCCATAATTTTTTCGAAGTCTTCATAGCACTATAGACATTGTACAAGTCATCCTCCAAAGCACTTAAGATATAGCCTTAGCAAAGAAAATCTGCCTGTTTTCATGCCTTAATAATTATAAATTTCTCGTTGTCTGGCATGCCCGCGGCAGGCACTGGAGGTTCTTCACTGATGATTTCTGCATACCAAGTGTGGTAAGCCAGAAGAACACCCTTTGCTGCCATCCTTTGAAGTTGGCTCCAGAAAATTTCCCTGGTTTCTCGGCCGGTGGAACAGAAGTTCGGCTTGTTGCCGCAACAGTCGTAGGAGAATTTTCATTAACAGTTGCCATTTCTCACTGTCAACAACAGAAGAATTCAATTAATGGCAAAAACATAACAGTAAACAGTACTGTAATAAACGATAAACAGTATGTTTAAGAAATAAAAATCGAAGTTTTTATATACTGTTTTAGAGAAAACGATGAAGTTTTATGTTCTTCAAATCGTTTTTGAATTTTAATACTCCGTGTTTTAATATCTTCAAATCAGAATATAAAAATTCAGAAGGAGTAGAAAACCACACAGGTTTTAATCTCCAAAAGCAGAATACAGATTACAATAATAAATTCCTTAAGATTGTTAGGAACCTATACTAAGAAAATAAAAATAAATAATGAAACAGTAACTTTGAAATAAATCGAGCCCACTAAATACACAGTGTGTCCTTAAGGAAATTATTCTCCTCAAGTACCCGAGGTGTTGGAATATTATCCTCCCAGGATAGAACGATTTAACTCACTAAGTATCGGTACCTAAAATTTGATGAACAGCGAACCACTTAATGGTTGTAAATCACACTGAAATACGTTTGTGCAGAAGAAGAAGAAGAGTTGAAGTTCAGAAAATTCGTAAGTAAGAATCTGAGGAATGAAACGAATTTATAGCCAATGGAAGTACTGTTTCTGAAAATTCACAACTCTTCAGAACAGTCACTTAAAAATGGGATGTTTCTGAAAGTTCAAAATTCTTTAGAACAATCACTTAAAAATAAGAGGAAATTTAAATAAAATCCGGGAAGAAATGAATCGGGTTGGGTCGCACATGGATCCAGTTCAGGTTGGATATTTGGCTAATTTAATTAATATTTTATTAAATAATTAAAGAAATTTTATCCAAAAAAATTAATCAATCAATCGTTGACCAAAGCCAAAGCTAAAGCCAAAGCCGAGCCGAGTAACGACGACGACGGCGCGAGGCTTACCTTCTTCTTAACTCTTTAAGAGCTAGAAGAAGAGCAATTGTATATATACCCATCAAAAGCCTTTTCTTCCTCCAGTATGGGACAATGTCCCTTTGTCAAGGAGGAAAATTCAAGTATTTCATTTTTCCCTCTATTTCCCATTTACTCTTTATTTTAAGCTAACGGGAACCCCATAGTGCAGGGTCATTCCGAGGTCCAGCAAAGAACTTGTTTAATAATTATTTTGTAAATGCGACAAACTCCAAGAAAAATACTCTCTAGCAGGAAAGTATGTTTTTAATCTTCATAAATGATGTCTAATTTCCTAAAACCAATATAATTAGTCTATTATTCTTTCCTTTCTAGTACTATACCATTTCAAATCCTACATAAAGTTTTTACATTCATAAATGAAAAACCAAAGATGTATGAAGAAAAAAAATGTTGTTACAGATAGAATTGTATTTAAGGTGAATATTTATATTTTAGAGAGCTTTAAGAATTATTACTTGGTGGCTAAGTCACTTTTTTTCTATAAATAGAGGGTATCTATTCCATTATAAATCATCTCAAATCAATAAGAATTCTCTCTCTCTACTTTCTCTGAAATACTCTTCTTCTTCTTTTTATTATTTTATTTCACGTTATCAGCACGAGACTCTACCATCTTAAAAAGCTTTTTGAGAAGATTAAGGTATAACTTTTCTCCTCTTTTAATTATGACTGATATTATAAAAAGAAAGTTTGTTTCCCTTGAAATTTCGGGCAAGCACTATATGACATGGGTGTTGGATGCTGAAATCCATTTAGATGCAATAGGTCTTAGAGACGCCATTAAAGATAAAAATAAAGCATCTACCCAAGACTATGCTAAGACATTGATTTTCTTGCGCCATCACCTTGATGAAGGGTTGAAAATAGCATAGCTCATAGTCAAAGATCCATTTGTTTTGTGGAATGGCTTAAAGGAAAGCTATGACAACTTAAAGTTGGTCACTCTTCCACAACACGATATGATTGGGCTCATTTGAGGCTCCAAGACTTTAAGTCTATTTCTTAATATAATTCTGCAATATTCAGAATTACTTCTAAATTGAAACTCCGTGGAGATAGTATCACTGACTAAGATATGCTTCAAAAAACATTCACAACATTTCATGCCTCCAATATGGTCTTGCAACAGCAGTACTGAGAGAAAGGTTTCAAGAAGTACTCTGAGTTGATTTCTCTTTTTCTTGTGGCTGAACGAAAGAACGATTTGCTCATGAGAAATTACGAAAATCGACCCACTGGGTCTACACCATTGCCTGAAGGGGATGAGGTGTATTCCCATTATGCTAAGCGTGGAAAAGGCCGTGGCCCTGTTCGTGGCCGTGGCCGTGATCGCAACCAAGGAAGAAATATTCTAGTGTTAATCATCCCCCAAAGAAAAATAACCACCAAAAGTGAAAAGGAAAAGATGAGAAGCCAAAGGCAAGTGGCTTAAAAACTGAATGCTATTTTTGCGGTGGAAAAGGGCATTGGGCAAATATTTACCTGAAGCTAATTTTGTCTCTGAAAATAAATTTAACATCACCCACTTGGATGTGATAGACTTCTTTGAGCACCCTGAAGGAAAAATAGACCACTTGACCAGTGATGTATCCGTGGTTACAGATGATTGAGTAGTTTGATTTTTTATTTTTATTTTTGCCTATTCGTAATAGTTAGCAAATAAACATCATGTAATCATAGTTCACTACATGAGTAATAGTTCATTAGCATCAAGTAATAGTATTTATTTTATGAAATGGTGTTAGTTCGTTTTAATTAAGTATAGTAATATTACTTCCAGTATATAGCTCAAAGTAAAATATTTACTGTTTCGTTATTACTTCAGACTTACGAAAGGATATTGTTTTCTTTTTCAAGTTTTAGTTTTCTTAATTGAAGTGGTAGTAATAACACGTTAGTACAACAAGTCCAAATTGACTTGGTTTCAAAAATGCAATCATTACGAAATAAGGAATTTGAACAAGCATAAATATTTTCATTCAATTCCACAATGACTATAACAGTGCTCGTTCAATACTATATTCGTTCTATATTCGTTTTATGTTGTTAATCCAGATCCAACCGCCCTCTATCATTGATTTAACTTCGTTTTTTTTCCTTTTTCTGTGAAAATACAAATATTTATTCGTATATTTCTTTTTTATGTCAAATCATGGAAGCAAATATGAATATCTCACAAAACAAACTAGAATCAAAGTCCAATTCTAAAATACTTGTTTAATTGATTCATGTACGACATATACAATATTTAAAGAGAAGAAATACTTCTCTCATTTAATTATGTGTAAGGCAAATGTTACTACAATTTCTGGTAGTAGTAATTTAATTGAAGGCTCTGGAAGAGCTACTACAACTCTGCCTAGGGGAACAACACTTATCATCGATAATGCAATGTTCTCCTCCAAGTCCGAGATGAACTTGTTGAGTTTTAAAGATATCCGCCGAAGTGGATATCATATTGAGACAATAGATGAGAATAATCTTGAATATCTCATCGTTACCAAGAATGTCTCTGGTAAAAAAAGGGTTATTGAGAAGTTCTCGTCTTTATCCTGTGGCCTGTATTGGACAAGAATTAGTGCAATTGAGGCACATTCTATCATAAACCAAAAGGTTACTGATTTCAATACTTTTGTACTTTGGCATGATCGATTGGGACATTCTGGATCATTTATGATGAGACGAATTATAGAAAACTCAAATAGACATCCATTAAAGAATTTAAAGATTCTTTTAAATAATGAATTTTCTTGCACTTCTTGTTATCAAGGCAAGTTAATTATTAGACCATCACCAACAAAGGTTGGGATTGAGTCCCTTGCGTTTTTGGAACTTATACAAGGGACATTTGTGGACCTATTCACCCACCTAGTGGATCGTTTAGGTATTTTATGGTCTTAATAGATGCATCTTTTAGATGGTCTCATGTGTGCCTATTATCATCTCGCAACCTCGCGTTTGCAAAGTTAATGGCATAAATAATTCGATTACTGGCAGAGTTTTTCGGTAATCCAATTAAGTCTATTCGACTTGATAATGCTGGTGAATTTTTATCCCAAGCATTAATGATTATTGCTTATCAATTGGGATAAAATAAAACATTCTGTAGCTCATGTTCACACTCAAAATGGCCTCGTAGAGTCTTTAACTAAACGTCTGTAATTGATAGTAAGACCGTTACTCATAAAAATGAGGTTACCCACTTCTGTTTGGGTCATGCCATTTTGCATGCAACAATGCTAGTTCATCTCAGACCGTCAAATTATCATAAATATTCTCCATTGCAATTAATTTTAGGTCATGAACCTAATATATCCCATTTAAGAATTTTTGGACGCGCGTATATGTGCCAATAGTACTGCCATATCGCGCCAAGATGGGTCCCCAAAGAAGGTTAGGAATATATGTTGGATTTGAATCTCTCTCCATTATTCGCTACCTCGAAATATTAATGGGAGATTTGTTCATTTCTGGATTTGTAGATTGTTTATTCGATGAGGCATTTTTTCCAAAATTAGGGGTAGAAATTGGTGAAACCAAATGAAAAAGTTTGTGGAAAAATTCATTATTGTCTCATCTTCCACGTGCCTCTATTTGTGAAAAAGAGGTGCAAAAGATTATTTATTTGCAGAAAATAGCAAATCAAATGCCAGACGCATTTACGGATCTGAAAAGGATAACAAAATCACATATCCCTGCAGAGAATGTTTCAATCCGTATTGATGTCCCTATTGGACAATCTTCTAGTGTCATAGCTAATGAGTCAAAAGCACGCCTAAAACGTGGCAATCCATTGGGTTTTAAGGATCGAAATCCTAGAAAAAAGAAAACAAATGATCAAGATGGCACTACGAAAGAGTCTTATGAAGAAATTCACGATTTAACCAATCCTGAGATTCATGAGGAAATCGTTGAGCCTGAGACTCAAGAAAATAAGGAACTATCAATAAATCCAATCGATATTGAGACAGATTTCAATCGATTGGATATGGTGGTGGATTATGTCTTTGCATATAATGTGCATCTAGATTATGCAAGATAGTGAGAAGCTTGAACCTCAATCTATTGGAGAATATCGATAAAGACATGATTGGCCAAAATAGCAAGAAGCAATCCAATCAGAGTTGAATTCACTTGCGAAACGTGAAGTTTTTGGGCCTGTAGTCCAAACGCCTAATGGTGTTAAGCCTGTTGGCTATAAATGGGTCTTTGTATGCAAGAGGAATAAGAAAAATGAGGTACAAAGATATAAGGCTCGCCTTGTTGCCCAAGGATTTTCACAAAGGCCTGGTGTCGATTATGAAGAGATATATTCACCTGTTATGGATGCAATAAATGGTGCCATTTGTCCATGTATTTTTATAAAGAAAACAACATTGGAGTTTGTTGTACTTGCCGTATATGTTGATGACATAAATCTTATTGGAACTCCTGTAGAACTCCAAAAGGCAATTGATTATTTAAAGAAGGAATTCGAGATGAAAGATCTCGGAAAGACAAAATTATGTCTCTGTTTGCAAATTGAACATTTGGCAAATGAGATTTTTGTTCATCAATCTGCCTACACAAAAAAGGTATTGAAACGGTTTTACATATATGGAGGACATCCATTAAGTACTCCGATGGTTGTTCGATCACTTGATGTGAATAAGGATCCGTTCTGATCTCAAGAAAACAATGAAGAGCTACTTGGTCCTGAAGTACCATATCTTAGTGCAATTGGTGCACTAATGTATCTTGCTACAACAAGGCGTGACATAACTTTTTTCAGTTAATGTCTTAGCAAGATTTAGCTCTGCTCCTTCAAAGAGACATTGGAATGGAATCAAACACATATTGTGGTATCTAAAATGGACTACCGATATGAGCTTATTTTATGGCAATAAATGCAGTCCCGATGTTATTGGTTATGCCGATGCTGGGTATTTATTTGACCGACACAAGGATCGATCTCAAACAGGTTATGTGTTTACATGTGGAGACACTGCCATATCTTGGCGATCGACTAAGCAATCGATCGTGGCTACTTCATATAATCATGCTGAGATAACTGATATTCACGAAGCAAGTCGAGAATGTACATGGTTGAGGTCTAAAATACATCTAATTCGAGACAAATATGGTTTGAAGTGTGACAAACTACCCACGATTTTGTATGAAGGCAATGCAGTATGCATAGCCCAATGAAGGGAGGATTCATAAAAGGAGATAGGACAAAACACATTTTATCAAAGTTATTTTTTACACACAATCTTTAAAAGAATGGTGATATCAATGTGCAACAAATTCGTTCAAGTGATAATGTGGATGATTTGTTCACTAAATCTCTATCGCCATCAACCTTCAAGAAATTAGTGTACAAGATTGGGATGCGAAGACTCAAGGATGTGAATTGATGCTTTTATCAGGTGGAGTTAATACGCGTTATACTCTTTTTTCCTTACAAGGTTTTGTCCCACTGAATTTTTCTTATAAGGTTTTTAACGAGGAAACCAAAAGCCGTATTTCTAAACATGTGTACTCTTTTTCCTTCTCTAGAATTTTTTTCCCACCTGAGTTTTATTTTAGTTAAGGTTTTAACGAGGCACATTATCTGTTGAATAGACATTCAAAAGGAATTGTTATAAATAGAATTGTATTTAAGGTGAATATCTATATTTTAGAGAGATTTTGGGGATTATTACTTGGTGGCTAAGTCACTTTTTCTTATACATAGAAAGATTCTATTTTATTGTAAATCATTCCAAATTAATAAGAATTTTCTCACACTATTTTTCTCTGCAATACTTTTTTTTTTTTTAATTGTTTTATTTCAAAAGCATTTTTTTGTTCTACGTTGCCCTTTTACACTCAATGAATCCCTACTTCCGTTTAAATAATACTTCTTTCAATCCATATTTATCTATTACTTTTCTAAGTGTTTGCAAACATAATATTACCTAAACTACTCTTTATCTTTCTTTAAACATCACATATAATTAACATTACACGAATTATTAACAAATAAATAATATTTAAAAGTTTTAATACGTCAAATACTTTAAAAGAAATTTAACTTATCAAAAGAATTAAATTTTGGAGCATTAGTAGTAAATTATTTTTTAAGACACCAGTTGCAGGGCCATTGAATAACAACTCGGTGTTGTTTTATGTGAAAATAGCACGGGCTAATCAGTTTTAGACTGGTAATCGAAAAATAGCTAGCTTTTGCAAAGTTATTGAAAAATAGTCATTGTTTAGCTGAAATACGAAAAATTCCAGCATAGTATGGGGGATTATGAAGCTCCTCCGTATAAACTTCCAGCATATTATGCTGGAACTCTAGCACACAGAAAGTTCCAGCATAATATGCGGGATTATAGAGCTCCTGTATATAAACTTCCCGCATATTATGTTAGAACTCCAGCACATCATGAAATTCCATACTTAAAAAATTCGAACTCCGGCATATTATGCTGGAATATTTCTGGATTTTTAAGGGTGTTTTTGTTCAGATTTTATCTTTACATGAAAAAATAGCTAAATTTTAATTACTTTTGAAATTGTGACTATTTTTGAGTTACCAGTTGTAAATCAGACTATTTCTAATTTTTTTTCCCCCCCGTTTTATCCCTTTACACATTATTCAGAAGGGTTTTGAAGGCCACAAGCTTAATCCTATCTCACTCTATCACTTCAACTACAATGGCGTCGTCGTTACTTGGTGCAGTTCCTATGGCTCTCTCTCTTAGTCTATCTTTCTCTCGTTCTCTTTCCATGTCCGGCGCCTCAGTTTCAGCAACTTCTTCTGCATCAGTATCTACGGATGTCACCTTTGCAAACTTTCCGTCGAGTATGGAGCACTTGTAGAACCAAAATTTTTAACCTTACAATTATTAAACCACCCAAATATTGATTTTTTTTTTTGGTTACTACTATGCAATTTATTTCAGGACAATGATGATATTCTTATGCATTTGATTTCTGTTTACTATGGCAGAGGCGACAAGAAAACTGCAAAAGGCAAGCGCTTTAATCACTCCTTTGGCAATGTGAGTTTGCTTCACTCTTAAAGTGCTTAAAATTTTAGCACTTCGTTTTTTTACGCTACCCTTTTGTTAGTTTAGTTGAAAACTTATGTGTTTGTGTAAGGATGTAGGTAACCGTTAATTGAATTAAACAATCAATTACTAGTATTGCTTGGCGGTGGTTACTGCTTTTCTTTCCCATGACTTCTTCACTATCATATTTTTTCCTTGAGTCGAGAATCTATCAGAAATAACCTATGTACCATTCATAAACTAGGGATAACATCTGTGTATACACTACACTCCCCAGACCCCACTTCTGAAATTACACCGAGCATGTTGTTGTTGTAGTAGTAGTATTTACTAGTATTGCAATGAAAGGAACCTTAATAGAGAAAAAGATAAAGGGGTTTATATGGATGGCCTGATGTTTGAGATTGTGACATAATTGATTGGATAAAGTTTTTAAACCTTTAATATTTTGATGTCTATTTTAAACTGATATTAACTTTTTGTCCAAGGAATTCGTTTAGGCAAGGCCAAGGAATAAGAAGAAGGGAAGAGGACCACCTAGGGTTGCGGCACCACCAGCAGCTCCAAAAAGAGATCCATTTGATGATGGACAAGTCGTTAAAATTGAGATTGTTGAGTCCTAATTTACTGAGTTAGCAAGTTTGCCTGCAATTTCAACTTTTATGTAGCTCAAATCTCTGCAATTTGTTAGTTTCTGTGAGTTACCAAAATTTAAGGTCGATTAGTTTACTTGTTGAACTGATATTTCTAGTTTGCTTGTATGTTATATGTTAAATGTTCCTTTCTGTCACGACCCAAGCCGGAGGGCCGCGACTAGCACCGGACCCTACTCAACGGGCGCCGGCGTACCCTTCATCTGACTTTCCTTATTATCTATAAGACTTGTCATATACATACAATCTTGAACAATAACCATAATGAACTGGGACATCATAACATGATACGAACATACTTATATACATAATATGGCCAACAAGGCTGCAATGCAAAACCATACAACAAAATATATACGTTTGTCGACAAGGCAATTCAACTGTACATAGGTCAACCCATCACTTTTCTATGCATAAATTGATACTTGTCTATGAGCCTCTACAAAAACGTACATAATGCAACCTACGTCGGAACAGGGCCCCGACATGCCCATAATGCTTATAACAGAATGCATACCAAGACTGTGGCAAGTCCGAAGGATGGATCTTGCCAATATCCGCTGAACTGGGTAGCCTACTGTGGCGGGGGAGCCTCGTCTATCTGTCTGCCCGGACCTACAGCACGACATGCAGCGTCCAAAAATAAAGGACGTCAGTACGGATAATGTATTGAGTATGTAAGACAGGAAACATAATGTAAGAACAATAATAAGCATTAGGATAAGAGACATATAACCTGTACCATTTGAATGCTTCTGAGGGCGACTAACCATATCATGCCTGACGTGTATATGCATATACATATATATATATATATATATATCCTTCTGAAAATCATCATATACATATATACGCCTCTGTGGGCCTCATCATCATCTTATACATATGCCTCTGTGGGCCTCCTCATCATCATACCCAACTGATCGGTGGTTGCACAATA